>JAZHYW010016250.1:0-57881 GCA_037355805.1 Ixodes ricinus
CACTCTCAACAAAAGGATAGTCGTAGGGTGCGACCCCGCGGGTAGTGAGAAGCCGTCACGAGATATCGCCACCCCACTTAGTTATGCCTAACGACAACCTATGCTGATAGTCACACGGCACGCAATCAGCAGGTGCTCACGGCGAGCACCCCAAAAAAGCAGCGCGGCTGGCAAGCGACAGTGGAGCAATACGAGTAAGGCCTAGCGAGCTGGACCGCTTTGCTAAAATACGATTCTCAAGTGCGTACGCCCGTTCGCTGCCTTCCGTGCGTGCTAAATCACTCCCAAGCGCGCCATGAAGCACCGGCACCGCACCTATTACGGGTAGTAAGGGCGACGGGTGTGAGGGGAGGGGGGGGGGGGAAGGGGGGCATTCGAGGGGTTTGTCTGCGGCTGCTTTCGCACGACCGGCTGCATTTGCTTCCGCGGGGCCAGAAAACGATTCGAAGAGAAGTAAACGTGGCAGCGACAAACGGAATGATCAGCGCGTCTTTATTGAACAAAGCATCTGCTTGCTGTGCGTAGCGCGCCAAAGTGATCCGGCGTTTTTCGGCTGACAACGGCGAGTAAGCGAAGCACCACCGATTTCAAGCGGCGTAGGTTCCGATCGTTTCTACGCTCTCGCTCACGCGGTTAGCACCGTTATCCACTCAAGATCTCGCCCGGCAATCCTCACCGCGTCTTGTGCACGCACTTGGCGCTATTCACCGCGCAGGAACACCCATTCAACCGGCTATGGGACTGATCCACTGGGACGAGAGGCCGAGAACCAGAACCCTCCGTGAAGGCTGCTCCGTGGAGCCATGGAACGCCTCCATGTTTTCCCTGCTCAAATGCGATTGACTAGACAAATAAACGCGCGACTCAGCAAGATTAGCTAGCGACACGCGCCACCTGACGGACAAGCAGCTTAAACTAAAAAGAAAAGAAACCAGCGTTTTTTTTTTTGAGCGCCTCGCCAGACTATCCACGTACCAAATTGGCTACACCAGGCGTCGCTAATATGCGCGACCTACAGAACACCATAGCATTTATACATCGACGCGTTCACAAACAGCACAGGAGTACAACATGAGATATGGACACTCTCGCTATCTGTACACACACTACTAATCGACACCACCAGCTTATATACCAAGCTGTATTTTCTGTGACCGATTAGGATGGTGACCACTCGTCATATTTCGCACAAATAACGAAAAAGAGTGTGCCGCGTTACCCGTATATAATGTTGCCATCTTCTGCCCTCACGAAAGGCTGCGTAGCTCTCAATGCAATCCATTGCAAAAAGTGAACTGCAGTGTTATAAATAAGTCCCGAATAGTCCGGCTCCACGTCACGTTTTGATCGGTTTCGTTTTCTCGCCAGCCTACACTTCAAGCATATCAGAAGCCCGTTTAATTAAATGTATTGGTTATCGAAACCAACTTCTGCAATCGCAGCTTTCTGGAACTGCCTGCTGATGCGTCACCAGCACTGCTCTTCTTTGCATATCTGAATGACACTTCAGCGGCGGTTGAGTGAAAGTTGAGCGCACTGAGCACGCGCACGTGAGGCACGTGATTCCAGCGAAGCCTGTCCGCCGGTCCTCCCCAAAGCGTTGTGCGGTTGTTTCCCAGTTTTCTTCTTTTCGCTGCAACCGTTTCGCCCATGGCTTCGACCTTCCCAGCCACGTCGGACGGTCTGTCGCCGGGGCGCGGTTGGTTAGCGCTCGCGCCGCTGTGTGCGCTTCGTCTCGCTGTGGATTTGTCATTGCGTCCGAGCGGCGTCGCCCGCGATGCGCCGAGCCACTTGATTCTCACTTTTCTGTCTTGCCAGTTTGACCGCCTCGCAATACTCTGTCCGGTCTCCCGCCAGACGGCCCTTTGGTGAAGACTTTCGCACCCGCCTGTCTCGAGTCACTCAGCACCATGTAGCGGTCCGCGTCGGCGATGGCCAGGCGATGGCCATCTCCTCCGCTTGTTCCGCTCCAGCGCTTCTCACGCTCAAGCTGCCGTCCTCGTGGTGCCGGTCGACGCCTCGATGACAACCGCTGCGAAGGCGTTCCTGCTGACATTCGGCCGCGTCCACATACCGCGCGTGCCGTCATCGTTGGCATGCAGGTACGATGAGAGCCTATCGCCCTCGGCGTCCTGGATGCGACGCACTTTATCTATCGAGTATGCCTCGATGAAATGTGCCAAAGTGAGCCTGCGAAGGTGAGTCATATCCCGAGACAGAGAAATACTGGAAATGTCACGGACATGATCCCATATATCTGTGTACGTTCGTCCTGTTCAGGCCTCAGCCGTGGTGTGTTCAATGCCTGCGTACTTCACCGCACTTGAAAGCAAAAAATTGGGCGTGACAGGCGTGCAAGTTCGGCGGAACCGAGGATGGCCATTTGCGGCTGATCTGCGATCTCAGGGCTGACCGATCCGCGCAGCCTTTGATGAGAGTCTCGCTCTTTACTGAATCCGGCACAATAAGACTGACAAGAGTATCCGGTCCGGGAGAACGACTCAGAGTCAACTCACGCCTGCAGCGTAGCTTCCTGTGCATTTCTATAGATTTAGCTCGTTCTCGAGCACGGGCGCTGGCTGCCGGCCTGTTTATCAGGCTGCAATATGGTAAAACCCGCGACGGCAGTTGTAAAAAGCGACAACCGCGATTCTTTATCTGCCTCGAGGTTTTAGTAGGTGCTCACTCAGGTTGCCTGTACTTTGGCAACGTTTGTTTTCTGCACAGTTTAGGCGAACCGAGCCATCGGCCTGTTTCGACCGAGTTCTGAATTTGAATAAATGGCAGTCCGGACGCACTAAGAAAAGAAATTTCAGGTACTTTGGAGATTTTTGAAGTGGCTTTTACTATTGAACGATCTAGGCATGCACTTGGAATGCTCAATTCAAGAGTTTATAAGACTGACTACTGCCCATGCTTGTCACCCGCCAACAGAGGTGGTGACGCTCAGTGGCTCGAGCCCGGTGGGTCGTTAAGTAAGCCTGCGGAGTCAGTTAGGCAGCCGTCAAAACGCATGGACGACGAGTAGTGGGGGTGCTCGCACTGGTCTTAGAGTGTACGAGGTAGTTCATACGTTTTTCGCAAAGCGCTTGCCATAATCGCAAGAGGTTAGTTGGATCCGCAATTACTGTACCTAACCCTTCCTGGACATTTTGAGGCATGAATCGGGCTGCACGATTTTGAATTCCTTCCAGACTGTCGCTGAGGTAAGCTTGTGATGGATGCCAGATGGACGAGGCATACTCGAGCTTGGGGCGGACGAATGTAGTGTACGCTAGTTGCTTTAGGTGAGAAGGTGCTGATTTTAGATTCCGCTTTAAGTAGCCGAGAGTCCGTGAAGCATCAGCAGTGATGACGTCGATATGTTGAATCCAAGAAAGTGTGGAAGCCAGATGGATACCGAGGTACTTGTATGAGGGAGTAGAGCCAATTGAAACGCCATCAAGTGAGTATGAGTAAGAAAGAGTAGATTTTTTCCGCGTGAATGATACAAGTTTGCACTTCTCGTAGTTAAGAGGCATAAGCCATCGATCGCACCAAGTGTTAATTCTTGTTAGATCCCTCTGCAGGGTGATATGATCTGAGCAGTTTGCGACTGGACGGTAAACAACGCAATCGTCTGCGAACAGCCTAATTTTTGAGTCGATGTTATGCGGAAGATCATTTATATATATGAGAAATAGGAGTGGGGAGAGTCCTGCTCCCTGGGAACGCCTGATGTTACGTTAGCAAGGGGTGATTGATGATTGTTAGCAATGGTAAACTGAACTCGCGACGTAAGAAAATCCCGAATCCAAGAAATTATAGTTTTGTCAATACCGAGCATTGAAAGTTTAGAGAAGAGGCGATTATGAGGAACTCGGTCGAAAGCCTTGGAGAAGTCTAGGAATATGGCGTCTGTTTGATAATTGTTATTCATATTAATGTGTAGGTCATGAGTGAATTCGGCAAGCTGGGTTTCGCAAGAGCGATTTTTTAGGAAACCGTGTTGGTGAGAGTAAAAAAGTTGATCGAGTGCAAGTGGTTGATTATGTTGGTGCTGAGTATATGCTCCAAAAGTTTTGATGGGACGCTCGTTAAGGATATAGGACGATAATTGGATGTAAGTGATCGGTTGCCATGTTTATGGACTGGTACTATTTTTCCAAGTTTCCAATCTTTTGGAGAGCGGCCACAAGAGAGGGATTGCGAGAAGATTAATGAAAGATATGAACTGGCGATTACATCGATGTTCTTGAGGATTTTGGAGTTGATATTGTCCGACCCGGCTGACGATGAAAGCTTCAGTTTGTTAATCAGCGTAGTTATTCCATGAGATGATATCGTTACAGGCGGCATGATGTGGCTAGATACCTGAAGAGGAGTAGGCAGATTGTCAAGGTCTTCAGTCGTGAACACAGAGACAAAGAAGTCGTTTAGGGCCGTTGCACATTCACTGTCGATGATTGGGTCGTTACTGCTGCCGGTTAGTTCCAGCGATCGCGATTGACATTTTGGCGATAGAAGTTGCCAAAATCGAGTTGGATTAGACCGAAGGATAGAGGGCATGTCATCAGATAGGAATTTTATCTTGGCACGTTTGATATTTGCGGTATATTCTTTTGAAATGATTCCATGGGCATCCCAATGTTGGGTAAGTCCGGTTTGTTTAGCTTTTCGATAGAGGCGTTTCTTTTTGTTATTTAGCGACTTGAGAGTTTTATTAAACCAGGAGTGGTTTCTGTCCGATTTAACGCAGACAGTCGGGATAAAGATGTTGAGCGAGGTCGTTCAGCTGCTTTTTTTTTTTTCCTCTAACATTTTGTTTTGTCAAGGCATTTGGCGATATTTACGACATTTCTTTTTACGATAAACACTGAAAATAAACGAATGTTGTCGACGAAACTTCGCAGAACTAAATGGTATGGGACTCCCTTTCCGGAGGTGCGATCAGGGACAGCGGGGTTTGGGTTGCCGGCTGGACGCCGCGAAGCGGCATGTACGGGTTAAGTTTTGTAATTAGCAGCCGCACAGCTGTCGCCGCGAAGCAGCATGAACGCAGGTGGGGGGGGGGGTGTTAACGAGCTCCCCAGTGATACACGCGCCGTTCGAAAAGGGTGACCCAAGCGGCATGAGCTCTCCGCGTAGTGCGTATAGCTTTACTCTTTTGTGAATGGAGCGCGCACCAAACTTAACGCTGTACTGTCAATGAACATGGGATATGCTTGCAAGGTGCGTGCAAGTTTTCTTGTGATAATTGCTGTTTCAGCTTGGAAATTTTTGTTACCGAATTTATCTTAATATTGATATTTTGAAGTGTTGACAATGACTCAATTTTATCAGCTACAACACATAGTTGAAGGCTGATTTCCGCCGCCGGGTGTGGCTGGAAATTGTCAAAAAGCTAGTTCTATCGGTTTTCCTGAATCGCAATCTCCTGCGCAATACCAGAGAGCTGTGAACCTATGTTGACTGTCACAATGCGACTAGATTCTTCTTATTTTCAAAATTAGTACATAATGTAGATGGAAAAAAACCTTCATTTCTGTCTTCAATTTCTGTTGCTGAAAGTTAAAACATGCTCGTGCATCGATTTTGAATCGTTGAAGCACTGATCGACTCGCTCCGGCAATCGGCCCATCTCGACTTTGCTCTTTTCAGTTCTCGACAAAAGACACACTCGTCAGCACGGGATCCTCAAATGAAACGTTTATAAACACCGATGCATGAGCATGTTTCAACGTTTATAAACATCGATGCATGAGCATGTTTCAACTTTCAGCAACAGAAATTGAAGGTTTCTTTCCAGCTACATTATGTACTAATTTTGAAAATGAGAAGAATCTAGTCGCGTTGTGACGGTCAGCATAGGTTCACGGCTCTCTGGTTTCGCGCAGGAGATCGCGATTCAGGCAAACCGATAGAACTAACTTTTGACAATTTCCAGCCACACCCAGCGGCGGAAATCAGCCTTCAACCAAGTGCTGTAGATAATAAAATCGAGTCATTGTCACCACTTCAAAATATTGATATTAAAATAAATTCAGTTCCAAAAAGTTACAAGCTTATGTAGCAATTATTAGGAGAAAACTTGCACGCACCTTGCGAGCGTACCCCATGTTCATCGACGGTACAGCGTCAAGTGCGGTGCGCGCTCCATTCACAAAATGTTCCGAGCACAGTCGAGAGGATGGCGTTGGGGAAAAGTCTTTTCGATTTAGGGATGCAAGCCACTGCCGCCGGAAATTGGGGTCATGTGGAAAGCGATGGAGCTTAAAGACATTGCAGCCGCACTCACCTTGCCGG
Organism: Ixodes ricinus; assembly: GCA_037355805.1. NCBI lineage: Eukaryota > Metazoa > Arthropoda > Arachnida > Ixodida > Ixodidae > Ixodes > Ixodes ricinus. The sequence goes on from JAZHYW010016250.1 coordinate 6,286, forward strand.
ATTCTGTACAAGCTACATGGGTCCTCAAACAGTATTCTACGCTTTCTGTCGTTATTCGTGCACCTTATAACTGAGCAACGGTGTCCCGATGACCGGGGGACTGTCGCCATCCAAGCCCGTGCTTCTAATTAAGTTTGGGAGTTTAAAACAGAGAAGAAAACGCGAACGAAGTTCGGGCAATGCCTACACCCAACACCGGCAAAGCCTCTCATCCGGGACTTTCACTCTTTCTAACGCTCCAGCAAGAAGGAAAGCGCCGGTAGCCCTTTCCCTTTTCTCCCTCGCCCTCTTTCAGTAAAACGGTCTATATATGGCTCTGCTCTGCTTTAGCCCTGTTGAGCGCGCTTCTTACCGAGCCCTGGTGCACTGCGGAAAAGCAACACCAGCGGAAGCAAGCTTTACGGGTGTTGCTTCTCCGCAGTGCACCAGTGCTCGGAAAAAGTGCGCTCAACGGTGCCGCGAGAACAAAAAGTATGAATTACACGAAAACGCTCTTCGAGTGAAGCGGCTTATGAATACATTGAAAAAGTAGCGGGACAACCCAAGTTTTGAAAATTGTTTGACTTAACCAGAAGTATTAAATATCCGAGTTTGAATTATCGCGAGCCTACTGTATACACGAAGGGAGATCTGGCTCAGTTTAATGTGCTTAATATCACTGAATAGTTGTGCAATTCTAATTTGCTAGTTTTATTTCTCAAGCACTTGTTGTATGGGGTATTCATATCAATGCAAATTTTTACGTTGGTTCAATTTATGAAAGGTTTGTTTTATATGTCATGTACAGTAGAAAGCTGGGGAGCTGGGCTAGTTAGTAAGCACGTTGCTCGCTCACTTTAACCATGTATGTCACATACAATTTGTTGTTATTGTGTATTGATTTCGAATCCTCTTCTGCTCTTTATTTCAAGCTGCACTTACATTCACTATGAAGATACCGAAGAAGTCTTCAACTGGAGGAAAACTATAAGCACAAGCATGGAGGGGCATCTAGATGGCCAGCGCAAGGACAACTATAATGTAAATTTTCTCCAAAGTTAAAGCAAGGCATGCCTTCTTCCAATAAAGGTATTGTGGCAAGTAGGTATGGCTCAGCTTCAAGCCGTCACAATATATACTCTTGTTTGTTCATTCCTAATCACCTGTTCTAGTCACCACTTCTAGTCAGTTTCAAGCTTGTTGCTGTAGTACATACAGATTTGTTTTAAATTATTGGTGAGTCATTTTAACAGTTGAGTCTAGCAGCATCCTTGCTCGTATGTATATGCTTCTTTTGGTTTAATTTGAAACCACAATAAATCTGTTTTAGTACATGTACCTGACTGATTTCATCTTTGCAAGGGTAGTAAATTGCAATTAATTTCGTCTCAATATGTGCTGTGATGAAAAGGAGCTTGGTAATGATCGTGCATTCTAGCGTTGTTGTTAATAGTGTGCAGTATTGTGCCTTTCACAAACATTCTTTTCCTCAGTTAACGGACATGCTACGATCAAGCTTCTTCAAAAGGTGCATACAGTCAATTCTCTGCAGTTATGTATATAGTGCACTAGATTCCGGTGGTTCATCTTCTGGAAAACATTGCTATGTATGCGAAAAAGGACCTCCTCGAAGACCCAGGACGCAATATTTTGCTGCAAGTCTTAGCTTTTTCAGTCCTTGGAAAAGCCATGTCTGTAGCGAAACACTGCCTGTCGTTGGGTTTCAAGGAGGTTCCTTTCCAACACCTTTCTTCCAGCTTTGACTACCTACGGTTTTGTTGGTACGCTAGTTTATAAAACATTAAATTCACATCAAAGAAAATGGTACTGCTACACTAGCAGAATATCCACAAAATGTTAGAAAGAACTTTTCAGTTGACGAAGACAAAAGTATTGTAATCAGATGCAATTGCTACCCATGAAGTTCGCCTCGTTCACAGCAGAGGTGTAACTGCATGGGTAGCAGTTGCGTCTGATTTACAATATTTTTGTCTTCGTCAACTGAAAAGTTCTTTCTAACATTTTGTGGATATTCTGCTAGTGTAGCAGTACCATTTTCTTTGATGTGAATTTAATGTTTTACAAACGTTGCATACCGGTTGTAAAAGTGTTTCACGAATGTTAATATAATGTTTCCTTCAATGTTAGTTTAATGTTTTGCAAACATTAAATTTATGTTGTAGGAACGTTTCCTGTGTGTTAAAATAACGTTTGGAAAAACATTAATCTAACGTACACATAAACGTTGTGAAAACATTAAATTAAATGACATTAAGGACATTTTTCAAACGTTTGGGCCAAACAAAAAAATAACATTATTATAATGTTTTGGTGCTACTTGGCATATATCATCCATCCATGGCAGACAGCGTTGGGGCAAGAGCCGTATATGTAGAGAGTTTGGCCATTCGTTGGGAAGTATAGGAGACAAATGAGGAGGCGCCATTGGCCGAAAGCGGGCTGGGCGTGTCCAGGGCGTCTTCAGAAATTCGGAATGTGACCAACCAGAAGCCGGAAATAATACCCTGGCGGTGGTCGCGAGAAACAAACCTGATAACTGCGTTGGAGTAACTCTTAAAGGGCAACCTCCGCTCCAATTCCGAAAAATTTAGGCTTACATGTGATTCCATTTCACAAAGTACTACTCAACAGCTCTACGTCTTCGGATTCGCGAAATGTTGAATATTATTTGTGTAATCTTAATTTAAACATCAGCCGATACCGAAACCGAAACTTCGGTTGCGTCAGGCAACATTGGTCTCGTGTCCTCAGAGTCATGGCCACGTCACGTCGAACCACGTGGTCTTGTGACGTTCGTAGGCGCGAGGTACAGGACACGCGACGCGGGTAGGTCGCTTCGCATGGCGAGGATGGTGATGGCCCGGGGGAGAGGGGAAGGGGAGAACACGAAAGAGGAGAGGGGGAGCGGAGAAACCGGACATGCGATAAACGCGCAGGGCAGCGCAAACTAGCGCATCCGCGTTACGGTGATCACGTGGACGCCGTAGAGCCAACACCGGGAGGAGAAACTCATGACGTCATCGTTCAATTTCGCTCCGAGAAGTAAAAACAACCAAAACGTGAGAATGACGTAGTCATGCCTTTGGCGTAGTGGTTCAACGTTGGCCGCTCCAACCCCGTCGCATTGACTGCGCTGACGATTGCGCCTCACGTCGCACGCTAGAGTTGGCAGATTTCGGCGACTTGGCTCGTTTGAAAGTTTGCTGGCCAGTTTATTAAATATATAGACGGAATTAGATCGTAATATTTGACATGGGGTCTTCCTATATGATACTGAAGAGGGCTGCATAGTTTTCTAAATATCAAAAATGAAGCGGAGTTGCCCTTTAATGACTGAAAATATGGTACACGTGATGTTTCAATCACGCTCATCCAAAATGATGGTGGAAGAGTGCGACTAGCGGAACGATCGACATAATTCGTACGCCAAGCGCTGAGGGGCAGGAATCTGCCGTCCGAGCGGTCACACTCTGTCCGAGCAAAACAGAGTTGAGCGGCGCACACGTGCACCCTATTTTCAACCACAAAGAGTTACTACACTTCACTCTTACGTGCTTATTAAAACCATTTACGAACATAGACTTTTGATCAGAGCTGTTTCTTGCTACCACCGCTAGGGGATTCTTTTCGGCTTCTGGTTGGTCAAGAGAGCATGCCAAGCCCTCTTTCCGAGTCTGACGCACGCCCTGGCTCTGCCCGCACCTCCCATTGACCAAACTCTCTACATATACGGCTCTGCGTTGGGGTAGTTGTGGTGGCAGGCTGCCATCAAAATAGCGTGGGTGATATTTCGTGCTTGATTGAAATTGTTTGACGAAACATGTTTTTAAAACCCGGCGTGAACGATAGCTCGATCTTTGAGGACCCGGTGAAAGTTTCACGAAATCGAAGCACCGGGGAAAAGCAGCACAGCAGCGCATCGAAAGTCGCATCGAAAAAAGCATCGAAAGCAGACGCCGGTACGTAGTCTGCTTTCGATGCAAGCTGCGCTGCTTTCCCCCGGTGCTGCGCTTTCGTAGAACTTTCGCCGGGTCCTCAAAGACGAGGCTACCGTTCACGCCGGGTTCTGCTTCGTCGAACAACTTCAATCAAGCACGAAATATCACCCACGGTAAGTGTACTAGATCTACGGCTATTTTATGGCAGCCTGCCGCCATTGCGCTGTCCGCCATATTACTATGATGGCTAGAGATGATATAACTCTACCAAAAAGATGGCCGACGGTGGCTGCATTCCCGTCCATAGGCGGAGCTGGTCAAACGCGATCCAGCAATTGTCATTGAGATCAGTGGCCGATACTCTAAGCGCAACTCATTTAGTGGCTCTAGCCCCACCTAGCTCACGCACGACTTACGGTACTCAGTTTAGTTTCGGTTTTGAAAGGCGACCGAAATTGCTCCTTTGGTGTAGGCTTGGCGCAGATTACCCATATTCTGGGAAAAAAATGGGTAACCCGCGCATTTTGCCCATATTTTGGCAAAATAGGCATATATGGGATTACCCAGCAATCACATCACTGCCAGTACACCAATAGGCCTCAAATGGGCCGATACACCAATAGTATTCTAATGCATAGAGTTATTACAATAAACGCTAGAGGCTCAGCTGGCGCTATTGTCTACGGCACTTCCGGTTGCAAATTGAAGCAGACAGCATGCAGTCTACATTTCCAGCCTCCCTGTGCATTTCTATGGGAAAACGCGCGTGAATTTTGTCTCTTCGCCGGAAAATAACTTGAATAACTTTTGTCATTTCGGTTGTATTGGATAGTATGTACTTTTATTGGTATTGTGAAAGTGTAATTGCTTTAGTTACAGCATTTTTCTTTACCACTGAACGATGTTAAACTTCGCTCTATTTCAGGCCCAAACTGTGCTTATATATTGCTCATATGCCCGTCCTGTCATTGGATGAAAATGACTCCGTCGTGCATCTTTACGATCGGTTAAAAAACATTTGAATGTAAAAAATGACCTACGTGGGCTACAAAAGGTGTCTTTTTATTATTTCCTATGTCGGGCAGCTTTTATCGGGCACCTGTTCTCTGACTTCTCCCTATTTGCAAAGATTTGGAGCGTGCGGTTGATGATTTGAATCTAGAACATGCATCTCAGCACATATTCATGAGCAGAAAAAATAAAGCAGTACTTTTGATTGCATATCGGACTATATTACGTGGCTTTCAATTTATTTTGATCGTCTGCGTGCGCAAGGAGTTACTTATCCATTGTTACTGCGTAGTTATTGCCGTCTCTCTTGGTTTCCCATCTGTCCTTCGTTCGTTTGGCACGAATATCCCCCATGCTGGAAAGCGTCGACGCCGTGTTCGCGCTAACAGTGTCCGACAGTGCACAATATTACACGTACGAAGTGGTTTTGGCACTGTTTTTCATGCCACGAATTTAAAATAAAAACACCGTAACTGACCAATTATTTCATCTGCGTGACTGAGAAATGTTCCAATGTGTTTAGTATGTGCAAATTATTCGTGATATTTGCTCTTATAATCGAGCGAAGAGAGAAAATGCACTCTCTTTTTCCCATAAAAATGCATTACCAAAAGTAAATTTCTGACCGCTTGCTGTCTGCTTCAAAATGCAACAGCACACTAGCGCCAGCTGAGCCTCTAGCGTTTCTTGTAATAACTCTATGTTCTAATGGATTAAAAGGTCCCACCTATCGGTTATGATCACTGATCTCAGTGGTTATGATAGTATTCTAATGCCTCCTCTATTGGAATTTTTGCTAGGGCGCCCTCCCCCGACAGGTTGCCCATCCCGTTTTTCTGGCTAAATATTCGTAACATAAAAATTCCGAAACACGGCCCACTTCCCGATTCCCGTCGGATGTCAAGCGATGTCCGAGGGGAATCGCATGAACTACGCGATCTGCGGCACCGGTACGTCTGACAAAGAGTTTACAGCGGGTTCCCGCGTTTTCAGGCAGCGCCAGCAGAGTGAGAGCCCACGGTTATGCCCTGTCTCGTTGTAACTTGGCAAAGGGTAAACGATAATCCCCACATTGCGTGCTGACGGCTTCGAAATGCAAGCACAACGCACCGAAAAGTCCGATGCTTCTTCACAGTAAACACGCACTCGGGTGATATATAGTCACATTCCGATTGGCCCGCCAGGGCCGTAGATTCCGCCGTACTGGCATGTTATGCGATCGCGGCTTCCTGGCCTACCCAGCATTTCTTGCTCCAGACACTAGACTGAGCGGCGCCACCAGAGTAATAGCTCACGTTTGAAAAATGCAGTCGCCACTCCCAGGTATACCCAATGTTTCTTGTTTCAGTCGCTAGATAGCGCCAAACCAAATAGCATTGCAGGTTCCTTATATTGCATTGCGAAATGCGAATCTGCTACATCCGCAATCTGCGGTATTTGTTCCCGAGATGGGAGTTCTCGACGGGTTTCCGCAGGTCCTTCGCACCGCGAAACACGAATTAGCTGTGTCTGCAACCTGCGGTATCCTTTCACATGGCACAGGCGTTCGTAGCGAATTCCCGCGTTTATCACATTGTGAAAAGCGCATTTGCCGTGTCCGCGATCTGCGGTATCAGTTCCCGTGTCACAAGGTTTGTAGCAGGCGCCCCCGTGTTTATTATTCATATTTTAGAAAGTTTGGCTGTCGCATCACCAAAAGATTGCCCGCCCAGTGTTTTTCACCATTTTTGTTCATTTTGGGTGGGCTTTCTTACGTAATTTTACAGTATAGGGGTATTTACTAGACGTCATATTTGAGGGCAATGTTTAGAACGCATGCCCAGAAAGAGCTTGCACAAATAGGCTGCTAAGATTGGCAGTCTTGATGGTGCGGAATGCACCAGGCAAAAGAACTGTGGAAGCTGACCGTCAGTACGCGCTCAGCAGTTGCACACAGAGCTATGGCCGCCAGTGAGTATACTCCCTCTCAAGCAGCACAAATGCCCCATGAACGTCCACAAGAGATCCCTGGAACTTCCTAAGGACATTCACAGGACTAAGTGTGCTACTAAGGTACACGAAGCAATCCACTTACATTGATAATGAAAAGACCTGAACATTCAGTCGTTACAATTGGTCATTGTTGTAATTGGACTAGAAACTGGGTGTTTCTAGTCTAGAAATTCTAGAAACTGATCGCTATAAGCAGTACATCGTTATTTCTGGTATCGTTATAAGTGGGTTGCATTGTAGTTCCAAGTATGAACCTGGCAAGCGTCATCAAAAACCCCTAAATCAGTCAATTCTAAGAGGACTTAAAGCACATGGGGAGTGTAGAAGTGCGCCTAAGTTCCCAGATCTGCAACAGGCAATCCAAAAAATGCTAATGATAAGAAAATCATGTGCATTTTTGCACCGCAAGCCTTCTACCTGCTGAACGGGTGGAAGCTTTAGAGCACCCGCACCCTTCCCACAAACGCAAGCGTCAAGGCTTCATAAAATTGGCTGATGAGGTGTTTTCCGAAGACGTCCTGTCAGTTTCTAATGAGAACAGTTCATATTTTCACTAATTAAAAAGCAAATGAGTAAGTTTTATTTAATTATTTAGCTAATTAGCATGTTTTCTGAAATTGCTCAAACTCACCTTGACTGGCAGTTTGTTGCCAAGGAGATTTTTTATTTTGCTTAACCATTTTATTTGTAGGGATTTTTGAAACTATTTGAAGAAACACCCTTGTATAATCTTGAAAGCAGTAAGCAACAGCTTTTTCTTTGAGAGATAGACGTCAGTAGGAGCAACTAAAGTAAAGAGCATTTATTTATTCAATTATCCACCTAAAACATACATACAACATAGCAAAGTCAAGAATCTGGTAATTATAATGTGCCCAGCTTGTTTTCAATGTATTCGAGGATTACGAGTAAACCATGTGCTGTACCAAACAGGTCAAACTGCTAATACACATTGTTTAAAAAAATAAATACAGAATTGTTTATAGCCCCATCTCTAATGTAGACACCTAAGGAGTTGCAAGTTGCAGGAGTCTGATGATGGGAGGACTGGAACACAGGAAAGTACTCTGACAATGGTTCCACAGCAGGTGCGGCTTTAAATGTAATGCACTGACTCGCATCCGACATAATTAAAAAAAAAAGCAGAGTTTCTTACTTTGAAACCAAAATGCAGCCTTTTCGATATAGAAAGGTGCTGCAAATAAAATAGCATGGCAAAACAAAGTATAGCATCATAGCATGTGAATGTTATCCAAAGAAAGCTCCAGCTCTTCCTTTCTATTTCAGGATCTAGCAATACCTCACTCATAATCATGTCACAACAGACACCTCATCTCTGACAGACATTTCTTTTTATCAATAAGTAGCCTTGTGAGAGGAATGTAGAACGTTTTCCCTTCTTTATTTACAAAAATAGTGAGATGATGGTTCAGGTCTTGTAAAAACCAATGTTTAATCATAATGTACTAGTACATGTCACTCTTTTAACAAAAACACACAATAGTCGCCGACAAGGTGAGAATAGCAGATAGGAGCTTCATTAAAAAATAGCGCAAGGACAACGGAGGGAAGAACGAGAAGACAGAAGAGAGCGCTCCCTCCGTCGTCCTTGCGCTATTTTTTAATGATGTTTACCCAACTAGCCCACCAGATGATTTTAATGATAGGAACTTCAGTTGTCCCGTCAGAGCACGAGCTTACTTTAGACAAGGTTTTGGCATCTCGCACACCTCAAAGCGAGCACAAGTTTGTAAAAAAATTTATACAGCAGTCATGCGCTTCTAAGCTCCTAGTTCATCTGAAGTCAGTTCACAGGTATCAAATGCATAGCCTCAAACTCATAACAATTTTTAAGTGTCTCGCATGTGAAAACATTTATGACAATACTAGGAAGACACCCTGTGAAACTCGTCAAAAGGTGATTCACTGTAGGGCATTCATTCTGTATGAACCGCCTGGTGAGCATTCAAGTGTTGTTCATTGGTGAATGCCATGGTACAAGTGCTGCATTTGTAGATTGTACCCTTGTAATTTGAAAGAAGATTCAAGGGAAGCCTCATCTGAAAAAAAGCTTCGATTGAAGAGGCAAGTTCAGTTTAAACGCTCTTGGCTGGATGGGACTTTTGGATCGACTTTCACTCTTGTGAACAGCCTGGTGAGCATTCAGGTGCTCTAGGTCAGTGACTGCTATAGCATGAGTCCCAGGTTTGTAGGTCAGTTCATCTCGGTAAATCTTTCCACAAGCACTCAAATGCGACTCCCTGCAAAGTCTTTCTGAAGCGGTTTGGCGTATGACTCGATTTCTGACCAAGTGACTCTGTTGACGACCTACAGATTGATATTTCTGTACAAACTCTGCGTCAAGGGTTCTGCATTTGTATGACACCTTGCCTTTGTGAAGCCTTTCGTGAAAACTCGAGCTCGATTTTACTCTGAACTCTTTTAGGCAGGTGCCAGGTTTAGGTAGCTTTTCACCTTTATGCATAGCCTGGGGCCTACTTGAGCCTACTTCCTGTTCAAAAACTTTGTCGCACGTGTCAGATCTGTTAGTTTCTTTACACTCATTAACTGCTTCGTGACTGCTAATGCGTGGCTTCTGACAGATGTCTCTTAGACAAGTTGTTTCATTTTTATGAAGTTTTTCATGAACATCTAAGTAACACTTCGTCAGGAATAATTTCGGACAGGTGGGGCATTTATCAGCCACAGGCACGTGAATAAGTTCGTGAACATTCATCTTAGACCGAAAACGAAACTCTTTCAAAGAGGTGGAGCACATGAATGGCTTTGGGCCCGCATGAATCAGCTCATGATTGGTCAAGTGCTGCTTCTTTGCAAATGCTCCTTCAAGGGTTCCATATTTGAAGGTCTTTTCACCTCTGTGGCAAAGACTCTTGTGAACACTCAGGGAAGCTTTGCTATGGTACAAATTTGCACACGAGGGCACTTCGGCTTTTCATCACTGTGAGACATCTTGTGCTTCGTCAAGCCTGAATTTACTTTAAATGCTTTAGGGCAGATGGGGCATTTAAATGGCCTTTCATTGCTGTGAGATATCTTGTGCTTCGTCAAGCTCGACTTTATTTTAAATGCTTTAGGGCAGCTGGGACATTTAAACGGCCTTTCATCACTGTGAGATAGCTTGTGCACGGTCAAGCTTGATTTTATGTGAAATGCTTCATGGCAGCTGGGGCATTTAAATGGCCTTTCATTGCTGTGAGATATCTTGTGCTTCGTCAAGCTCGACTTTATTTTAAATGCTTTAGGGCAGCTGGGGCATTGAAACGGCCTTTCATCACTGTGAGATAGCTTGTGCACGGTCAAGCTTGACTTTATGTGAAATGCTTTATGGCAGATGGGGCATTTAAATGGCCTTTCATTGCTGTGAGATATCTTGTGCTTCGTCAAGCTTGACTTTATTTTAAATGCTTTAGGGCAGCTGGGGCATTTAAACGGCCTTTCATCACTGTGAGATAGCTTGTGCACAGTCAAGCTTGACTTTATGTGAAATGCTTTATGGCAGCTGGGGCATTTAAATGGCCTTTCATCGCTGTGAGATATATTGTGCTTCGTCAAGCGTGCCTTTGTTTTAAATGCTTTAGGGCAGCTGGGGCATTGAAACGGCCTTTCATCACTGTGAAATATCTTGTGCTTCGTCAAGCGTGACTTTATTTTAAATGCTTTAGGGCAGCTAGGGCATTTAAATGGCCTTTCATCGCTGTGAGACAGCTTGTGCACAATCAAACTTGAGTGTGTTTTAAATGCTTTAGGGCAGCTGGGGCATTTAAATGACCTTTCATGACTGTGAGATAGCTTGTGCACAGTCAAGATTGACTTTATTTTAAATGCTTTATGGCAGCTGGGGCATTTAAACGGCCTTTCATTACTGTGAGATATCTTGTGCTTCGTCAAGCATGACTTTGTTTTAAATGCTTTAGGGCAGCTGGGGCATTTAAAGGGCCTTTCATCAGTGTGAAGCCTTTCACAGGTAGTTAAGCAACGCCTCTCAGACCCTTCTTCCGACTGTGTGCCTTCAATCGCAATGATCTTGCTTGTGGAGATGCTGGACCAGGTTCTGGTAGAACAGCCATCTCTTGGATTCACCTGTTCGTCCAGATATTCCTGGTCATATCGTTCCCGGGAAAAGGACGAGCTGCGGCTTCCTCTGCAGTCGGAGCTCTCCTCTGCCACATCGACCGTCTCTGTTGAAAAGTCAGAATGGACAAGTTCCATTGTTTCCAACTGAGGAAGGGGAAAAGTTACATATCCCATACAGGAGACAGTTGTACACATGTCAAAGACCTGCAGTAAACCCTGAACAATTAAAAACTTAAGCAGGTTGGAATAGTTTCAAATTAACTGCAACGAAAAAAAAAAAAAAAGAAAACGCTCGACCCACGTTATGTTATAGAGATTTATATACCGCAGAACCCCAGACATATTTTTTTTATTGAACCATAAATAAAAAAGGATAGTATAGAAAAAAAGAACAATGCCAATAAAGCTTTCGATAATACAGGAAGGGCTTATTTTCAAGTAATTCATTTTTTAAAAATGTTAGCACCTGTGAGCTATTGATTATTTGAATATTCCATAAAAACCTACGTACTATGAACATGATCCTCTGAGAAATCGCCCATGCCGTGTTTCTAGCTAAATATCCGTAGAGTTAAAATTCTAAAGTGTACCCCACCCCATTTGATTTATGCAATGTCATATGTGATTCATTCCAGCTGCTATGCTTCCAACAACAAAAACAAAAAACCATGAGGTGCATTTTTTTTTTTGTAGACGTTAGTGCAGGGGTTCTTAATTTCTAGAGAAAACTTTATTTCTCTTCACAGACGACCAGGGAACCCCTTTGGTATTTAGGAGTGATGTGATAAATCTGTACAGAAGCCTAGAAGCATTTTAAACAATAATGCAGAGTAAGGACTGTTTGGATCATAATCATGCATCAATGGGAGGCTCACATCTGCTAAAATGATGCTTAAAGGTTGACCGACAAGAAGACAGGAGGGAGCATATCCTCGCCAACCCTCGTTTTCTTCTCACCGTGTCTCCTGCAGCAAGAAGGATGGAAATAACCCCTCCTTTTCCCGTTGCCGTTTAGGATTAGAAAAGATTAGTTCAGCGGCCACTTACTAAACCCGCTGAAAAATGAAGGAGCCGTGCCCCCACTCTCCGCCACTGTCCCTCTACCTTGAAGCTACACCTTCACCTTGACACTCGGACTTGAAGAGCACTGCACTATGTTTACCCCTAAGCCGACAGTGAGGTGGAAGCTACGTGTTTGTTGGTCACATGATCTGTCTACCTTTCACAACACTATTACGTCACCCCCCCCCCCCCCCCATACCCTGCTCAGAGCGCGGGGTCAGAAAATGAAGTGGAAGCGATTGTGCAGGTGGCTCCCACCGCACTGTCATGGGCAGTCAATTGAAATTTCGAAACACAAGCTATGGGTTCGGAATATTTCCAACCAAAAAATTGCGAGCGAGAAATCTTTTCGAGCTAATTGAGCTAAAAGTTGATACGCGGGGAGCATTTTAGCATGGTCTTCTTGCTTCCTCTATTTCCGGGAATTTCTCGATTGCCTGGAAAATGGTCGCCACATCTCGATGCAATTTCAATAGCCAGTCTCCAATTCATAGACTTTTTTAAAGCTAGTCAATCTAACCTACAGATCGCTATTTGCGACTCCAACTGTCTATAGGTGGTGCCACTCGTTTTCAAAAATGGCGGTTCTTATGAGGGTCGAGAGATGCATGCTGGTGAACCAGATGCTGAGCCTGTTCAGTGTGCTGGCTTCAGTGGGCAACACAAGTTATTCCCGCTTATACAAGGAAGCTAGGAGATTATGCGTGCAGGTCACCTCTTTATCCTGAAAGCAAAAACGGTGTTTAGTGTAATATTTTATGTCACGAAGCACGTTAGAATTCAGGATGGAAACCCAAACTAACTTCTACTTTGGATTTAATTTCTCAGACAGGTGTTAACTTCGGTTTCTCTCCAAAGTCAAGATGTGTCGCACACCGTAATTATTAAGCTAAAGGAATTTTTAGTGGAAACTTTATTTTGTGACGTGTGTGTCCAATCCAGGCACCTAAAAATAGTTTTTGAGTGTTCAGTGTCCCTTAAAGGGGTTCTCCAGCAACTTGTTCATGGTCTTTGATTTGCCTCAAAACTGACTCAACATCCCGATAGACACGGGATGTTGAGTCAGTCCTCAAGTATTGTGTGAAAATAAAAAAAATTCGAAAAGTTATTGAATCTTCTAATTTCGTTCTCATCGTGTTTCTCAAACTGAGCGCCCAACTGGAAACACTGAAGTGCGACAACAGAAATGATACAAAGTGGGCAGTAAACAACGTTCCATACTGATTACAAGACCTTTGACTGTGAGAAAAGAATGCTTAAGAGCTCATTCACTGAGAAGCGCGAAAAAATGCTCGACATATTCTGTTTAAGACTACCTGCATGACCTGAAAGTCTGTACCATTTGTGGCGTCAGTACACTGGAGAGGAGAGCGCGTGAAAATTTCAATGTCGGTTTTGGCATCATCTTCATTTACAGTTATCTCAATAGCTAATTTGAATTTCGAGACAATAAATAGCATACTGTGAAGACTAAAGCCCGGTTATTCAGAAAATGCGATTTGTTTGGGTAGCTCAAAAAATGGCCGGAGTACCCTTTTGAAGACAGGTCTTTCATACACTGCAAACCTTTTGTACCTTTTTGCACTGTTTCATCTCATTATGTTTAACAACCACCAACTAGCCCAGCTCTCAACCTTATTACTATCATACACCTTAGAGCTAACATAGAGCATTGTTAGCTCCAAGGTGTGTAAAATACTTGCGCTGGTAATACCTCTTTGTGTGTTCTTGGTTACTTTTTCACACTCAGATAATTGATATGTGAAATAATGAACTGAATGCCCTTTAATGTTTTTTTTTTGGGCACTTAGATGGCTATTTGCTTGAGCATTATTCCCAGCAAAAGAATAAAAAAAATCAACCAAAATTTTACAAAATATTGCAACGGGTGATGAGTTTAGAATATGTTCACAAAACGTATAAATTTAAAAAATGTTGTTTTCACCACAAAAGCCCAAAAACAGAATCCAAGTCAGACAACAGAAGTGTATTTTTTAAGACAATGCGTGACACATAGGACTATATATTACATCCAGAGTCTATGCCTATCTTGATAATGATGTCAGTTATTCATATGCTAAAAAGAATAGGGGGTGCGAATACCGAATAGTAGTTATCAAATTGAATACCAAAGTGAATAAAGAAAAAAAAAGCCGAATATCAAATCGAATATTGAATAGCGATTTTACTTGTAGGAATTTTTCAAAGTATGGTGTGAATGAGATTATTATATGTGCAGAGTTTGCGCCTGGTGCAGAATATGCATCTCGCACGGAACAAAATCTCAAATGTATAGAAGTTCTGGTGAAAAAAAAAAAAGAAAAGCAGCTGCTCATCGAGGTTGGGCACTAAAGATCCAATTTTATGGCGCAAACATAATCTTTCTACCTCAGGCGTCACAAAAAACCCAAAGTTACAGCAATGCGTGCCTTTGTTTCTAAGCACGACCTGACACCGCGACATGTCCTTTTTTATATTTATATATATCTCACAAAAGGGGCATTTTGCGATATACGGACTCAATTTTAAGGATAAAAAAGGACACCCGGGATTTGATCTTATATAAATAAACAGATACGGGTTAAATCTGAGCAAACAGGCTTAAACAAAATAATTTAAAAGGGAAAAAAAAAGAAAAAAAAAAGTCTGGTTAGGAGGCACAAGTTACCGTCCAACTGCCGCTATGCATGAATTCCTCCGTCGATCTATCCTGTTTTAAAGAGCCTAGATCTAAAAGAGGAAGCAAGCAAAAACTGAAACCACGGAGACTGCTCCTGCACAGTCACGTGGTAGTCACGTGGAAAGAGGGCGAGCAAACGGAAGAGCGATGACGCCTGCCCGATCAACGCTTTCGTCTTTTCCTCACCTTCTCGCAGTTCATAATTCAAACGCGGCTATCGAATGGTTGGGAACCCTCTCAAATCTAGGCACACTATTTTTCCGTTCCGTTTCGTTCCGAATCAGAATTTGGGGTTTGCGGTTCCGAAAGAACGATTGAACGATGACGACAACTCGGCTGGTTTCATCGGCGTGGTTTTTGTGGTTTTCTTTTTGTGATCTCACAGCCGCCGATTTTTGTGAGTGTGGAAAGTCTGTTCTACATCGGCGCTTCAATTTGAAACAAGGGGTTTTACTCGTAAACAGAATTAGGCATGGCACAAAATTCCAGCAGCGCAAACTGGATGTTTTGGTTGTGATTCAAGGCTAGATTGCGTCAAGATCATGAGTAAATCTGCGTGCTATCAAGTTTGTGGCGTTCGTTACTTTTCTTTTTCTAACCTGTGCGTTAGATTTTTGTCGAATGGTAGGACCAAGAAGTGTTTCTCGCATGGTCTGTCGAACAACACGGCGCTAACATCGGGAGAAAAATGGCTCTTTTGTCAGCTCCGCGCCGACCGCGCGTCCTTTGGCCGAATATATCGAATATTCGAGTGACCGAATACTAGGAATCCGATTCGCGAATAGAATTATTCGGGAACTTGCTATTCGATTCGAATTCGTATATATTTGAGTATTCGGACACCCCTAAAAAGAAAACAAAATGAGACATTTCTGTAAAGGTTAATATGGTTAAATGGCATATTTACCTATGTGATTGTGGTGTTCATTGAGGGCCTACATCACTGCAATTTGTGCTAATAATACAATTAAGATATTTTATTACAAAGTTTTTTAAGCTCTAATGTAATTTGCTGCTTATGATTTAATTTAAAACAGGCAAACAACTCTGGCAAATAAAACTTTGCAAATTATCCTCACTGGTGCCAAATGAAACATTTTTAATTAACAAGTTATAAAATAGAAATAGTGTAAAAAACAAATAAAACATTTTAACTAGTCTTAGAAATCCACGTAAAATTAAAATAATTGTGGGTAAAGGATACGGTGCTATTGAGGTCGTGACCATTGACAATCAAACTTCCAAATTTGCCTCCGACCCTCCCAGACCAAATGCCATTGCATTGCCAATCTCAGCTTTTCCAGTCAGAAGGAACACTTACCCGCTCGCACGTCTGCCCACTGCAGCACGATTCGTTCGCGTTGAAAAACAAATGAAACAGTAGTGAGTTTTACTATTGCATACACGAGCAAAGGCAAGTACCATTTGTTTGTGTTCGTGTCGCATGTTCCACACTGTGTGCGCACTGAGCCCAAAATTGCAGCCTTGGAAAGGCGCATAACAACGTTGTGCAGGCGCTGCGTGGAGCATGCAACACTAATGCAAATGCACAGTGCTTGCTTCTATATGCAATACTAAAACTCTCTAGTAAAGTACCATCCAATACTGGCAGCAGCACCGCATTCGGACAGTGAAGAGACTTGCTTGCATTTAAAAATTACTCTTCGTGAGCCATGATTGCGAGCTATTCTGCCATGCCTGCTGAACAGGAGAATCAGGGCGCCCTCACTAGAGCGCTTTCCATTTCCGCCATGAGACGGCGAGCAAAGAGCTGGAGACGCGAACATGTGGAATTGCCATAGGTGCTATCGACAACATACAACAGCCTCTTAACCTGGTACAAAATAGAAGACCAGCATTCAAAGAAATTGGCACCAAGTACCAGGCTTACAGCACTGATGACGAAGCAAGCTGCCTCTGAAAAACCCAACTCTGCTAAAGAAAGAGATGTCTTCCTGCAGCTGGCTTGTGGCACCAGGTCTAAACCTTGATGTTCCCTGCCTTCGGGCTTTTCTTCGAACCATGGGAACAAGGTAGCTCTTACTCGTTGCAGCTAATGATGATGACGAGGTTACGTTGACAATGACAAGGTAAAGTGCAGTCAAGCTTGCCTTGCTTCACGAAGCAGCTGTTGTTGTGTTCTTCCAGGTCCGGCTGGGGGCAAGTCACTCTGTTGCAGTCATCTGAATGGAAACCTCCGCCTGTTGGAGTGGGCAGTATCTCGTCCGGCACTGTTGGAGAGAATGACACGCCACTGTTGCCAACGGCCAAAGTCGAAGAAGCGTGCGTCTCCTCACACGACTTTACACGCAGTGAGAGAGAAAATAAATCACATTTTTGTAATTTATTTGTTACGAGGGTTGGCACTTGATATTCACAAGAATGCCTCAATGCTTGTATTTCTCTCGTGAACTGTTACTGGAGTGAATGGGATGCCCATGCAGCAGGGGTCTCCAAACCTGGCCTGCGGAGGTCTTTTGACCGGCCCGTGGCTGGCCACAGTACTTCCGATGAAGCCCGGCCCGTGGCGCGCTACCAGCAGACTTGCTGCTACTGGCACAAAAATAAGCCCACGTAAAGCGGCTTCAAAGCGCTATCGTGCAAACCAAGATACCATAAAAAATACACGAGAGAAATCTGCTTATCGATAAGGTGTGTCCTCTCGTCATATTGTCTATTGCACATTGTTATCACCAGCATCACCATTCTTGGTCTCTTGCTTCATATATGTCTATAAAATTTTTTTGCCTTCACATGTATATTGCACTAGTGCGTGAACATGCCAAAGTTCTTATGCACTTTGATTTATGCTTTGTGAGTTTCCTGGGTCCCCATTATTGTGTAAGGTCACAATTAGCTAAATATATAATTTCGAAATAAAGTATATCTTTATCCACCTCACATTCTCTTTTTTACCCTAACTTTCAATTTTGTGTTTAGATGCTAATCTAGGATTATTTAAGTTTAGTTTCAATTTATATTTGCCTCTTCATTTCCCTGCCCTCGAGACAGCAACAGATCCCCGATCTGGCCCCTTAGCCAAAACGTTTAGAGGCTCCCGCCAAACAGCGTCGTATTTGAGAATGACGATTCTCGAATAGTACTGTAGTCACGCTCAGGGTACAGAGGGTCAAACATAGTAAATCCGTCATCCAAACCTCAATATCATGATGCATTCAAAGAATTTCACGTCGTTACATCTTAGGGAGTTAGGGCAATAAGAAAACTCTCTTTTACCACGTCAATATGTCAACCCACTAAAGGGAAGACAACAAATCAATCTCCGCTTCTCATTTGATGATATCAATGGTGCCTACAAGAATAAATAGGACAGAAGAGCTTGCCTTCAATCACTCGAAGGGAACCGTCTCTCCGCTGTCCCTCCAGCAGCACTGGCAATAATGACGTGGAGTCAAAGGCCTTACAGGTCTTGCCCTCACCTTCCATCCCAAGGGTGAGGACAAACTCATCCTGTTCTGTTTAGAAACAAGCACAAGACACCTGTCTATTACCTTCCACAACAACATTGATGGACATGAGAAATAATTTAATCCTCATCGAGCATCCTCTACCTTATTGCTTGAGATAGCAGAGAAACCCTAAACATGTGGGCACATTCTACTACGATTGGGGGAACGACAGAAACCAATGGTTGTAATCTGGCTCAGTGAAACTAAAAGGGCATGACATGGCTGTTTGCTGTAGCAGCTAGTGCTGCTAGCAGTAGCAGTGTGTAACCAGTGCTGTGTATTTACTTTTATGGATCCCAGCCCTTAAACACAAATCTCGGTATGTGCAATCTCGAAGCTGCCTGCTGGAAGTGATCCATGAAATGACCCTGACAGCTTCACGGCTGACGGTGCTCCCCGTTCGTCGGGAGAGATTTCCGTTTGGTTTTCAAACGTTCGGTCCCTTAAGAACAAGCTGCCCGACTTCAAAGCACTGACGTCATCCTTTCCCGACACAATATTTGCTGTATGTGAGACATGGCTAGACGCCTCCGTCTTTGATGGGCAGCTAATCGATCTCGCACAATTCTCCCTGTTCCGGCAAGATCGTCCCTCAACCGGGGGCGGCGTCCTTCTCGCCGTACCAAAACACCTGCCCTGTCGTCGTCTCGACTACCTCACCCAACCTGGTCTTGAAGCCATCTTTGTAGAAGTCTTTTGTAGACGCGGAAAGCTTCTTCTGGCGTGTGCATACTGCCCGCCCTTGGTCCGAGAACATTCCTATGCCCTCCTCCACGACAGCCTACAACGCATCGATCCCAGCAGATTCTCTGCACTGTTCCTCTTCGGCGACTTCAATAGTCATATCAACTGGTCCGACCCCGAAACTCCCATACCATCCAATCCACTTGACGACGTGCTGTTAGACATACTGGAAACAACCGGCCTCACCCAACTTTGCGATTCTCCGTCCTATACCTCTCGGAACGGGACCACAACTTTCCTGGACCTCGCCCTCACCAACAACCCCACCTTATCCCACCGCTGCACGGTCATCCCTAGTCTCCCAGGCTCCGATCATCGTGCCCTCCTCACCAACATCCACTGCACGGCTCCCAAGCAAGGTCACCAAGCCAGGAACTTTCTGCAGTTCGCAAAAACAGATTTCCCTCATCTCAACCAACTCATCCATCTCGCTCCTTGGTCCATAGTGTTTGATCACCAGTCGGCTGATGACGCCTACGAACTATGGCTCGACATGATGTCAGCTATTCAGCGCGAATGTGTACCCGTCAGGGTCAGTCGGAAGCGCGGCAACCTTCCATGGATAACAAAGGAGATTGTGACCCTCGTAAGACGCAAAAACCGTCTATTCAACAAAGCGCGGAAAAATCAAAACCCTACTCATCTTAGTCAAGCCTGCCAAGCCCGCAAGGAAGTCAAGCGCCTAATTTACGTCGCCCACAATACGTACCTACAGCAACTAGCAGCAAAAGCCACCAGACAGCCCAAACTCTTCTGGGCCTACTTTCACCACCAACGCAAAATGTCCCAAGCCCCTGTCTTCACTCATAACGGCATACCCTATTCCAAACCCGAAGACATAGTCAAACTCTTCTCCCACCACTTCTCTCTGGCCCCAACGTTAGTCAACCCTACAGCATCCGACCCCCGACCCGCTCAGCCCAAGATTCCCCCACTTCAAACCGAACAAGGAACCACCCTTTCCTCCATTGTCATTCTTCCCAGCGAAACCTACGAAGCCCTCGCCCGCGTCAATCCCTCCCAACGCCCCGGACCCGATGGTCTCCATCCTGCGCTACTCAAAGCCTGTGCTGGTCGTATATCCCCTGTGCTCACTCGACTCTTCAATGATTTTCTCTCCCACAGCTCCGTACCCGAGTCCTGGAAAGTCGCCTCGGTAACGCCTCTCCACAAGGGGCATGGCGCCCCCAAGTCCGACATCTCCTCCTACCGGCCAATCTCTACAACCTCCATCGTATGCCGGACAATGGAAAGAGTAATTAATAAACACCTCCTGAGCCACCTAGAGCTCTCGAACCTCCTCAGCCCCCACCAGTATGGTTTTCGCCCAGGCAGGAGCTGTGAATCGGCCCTCGCGACTGTCACCCATACATTGAGTGCCAGTCTCGACGGCCGAATCCCTTGCGAAATCGTCCAACTAGATTTCAGGAAAGCCTTCGACAGCATCGACCACGACTTGCTCCTGCCCAAGCTACAAAAGATGGGAATCTCCGGCCCCCTCTACGTCTGGCTAAAAAACTTCGTCACAGGGCGTAGCCAATACGTTGTGCACCAAAATGCTCGCTCCTCCACCATCCCTGTTTGCCGTGGAGTTCCCCAAGGAAGTGTACTCGGACCAACCCTATTCAATATCTTCATCAACGATGTCACCTCATCCCTTCTTTCTACCCCTCTTCTGTATGCCGACGATCTGACCCTCATTAACCCAGCCGCATCTCCTTCAGACTATTCACGCCTCCAAGCTGACTTAGACAGCATTCATCTCTGGTCCCTAACCAACAAACTCCCACTGAACTTATCCAAGTGTGCTTCAATGCACATTACCAGTTCGCGTCAGCCCCCAAGCCAGACAGCCCTGTTCCTCAATGGCGCCGAAATCCCGAGAGCGACGCATATCCGCCTCTTAGGCGTCACAATTGACCACCGTCTCGATTTTCGTCGCCACATCCAGGACGTCGTCTCCAAAGCAAGGCGACTTCTTGCCTTCGTCATTCGTTCGTCCAAAGGAGCCTGCCCCAGCGTGCCAAGATCGCTGTTTACAGCACTGGTCCTTCCCGTCTTGGAATACTGCAGCTCAGTCTGGGACCCATCATCAACGCAACTCATTGCCTCACTTGAGTCAGTGCAACGTCGTGCCGCCTACCACATTGTAAGACGCCAGCTCGGGCAATCAACACCGCCCTACCAGGAGCTGCGCACCAGTGCGCTCCTCCGACTGGTCGGCTGGGACCAACTCCAACTGAGACGTCAAGTTGCGACAGCACGCCTCCTGACCACTCTGTGCCTACCGAACTCCACGCTCCCCTTTGCTTCCTCCTTGCGGCGTACTCGTTCCGGCGGCCTACAGCCCCTGTTAACCCGCACCCTCCGTCATTCCCACTCCTTCGGCCCCCGTGCGGTACGACTCTGGAGGTCCCTCCCCAGGCCGATCACCAACCCAGCACCAAACGACCAGACCTCCATTCGCACGTTCACCAAAAACGTCGCAAGCTACCTGCGGAACAATTGAGTGCAGGACTGATGTAACACTTATATACCCGGTGACTACTCCCCCCCCCTCCCCTTTGTTTTGTATATCTAATTTCCTTCCCCTCTCTGCTTAAGAGGCACTGTAAACCATTTGGTATGGGCGTAACGCCTAATCACAGTGACCCAACTCTCCAGAGTTAAATAAAGAAACATAAACAAACAAACATCCTAAAAAGTGGTCCTAAAAAGTAATCCTAAAGAGAGGCCACTTCAGCTTCTTTTTAATCTCGGGCTATTGACAAAGAGAGCTTCCCGTTCACCTCGACAAGGTTTGTACAGTACGTCAACACCCTTCTGGGCCATGGCAAAAGCCACCGTGCCGGATTCCAGTTTGGATCATACTGTTTGTGCTTCTTAGTGTTGAGATTTTAGAACAGTCAAAGATATGAACCTGTAGATTTCATAGAAGGGGACAGAAGCTTCCCAAGAACTGTGTGCAGGAGTGTGGCTATTTGAAAGTACCAACATTCGTCGAAGCAACACTTGTTTGCACGATTTGTTGTGGGACAGTTACCTAGTGATGTCCCAAAAGATGCCCCACCCCAAAAGATAACCCACCCCTGTTTTTGGCTTGATTTACTCTTTTTTTTCTTCTTAAACACAGAAAGACAGCCCACTTCTAGTATTGTAGTGTTTGGATCAATGATGGTCCTGGCATAAATGCGGCTAGTTAGCTATGATGGGATTTAAGCAAACATTGCTTACTGCAAAGTAGTCATCTTTGCTTTATTAACCTTTGCCACGTTCAGATTGGCAGGGACACATAACTACAGATAGTATTTTTTCAACCTTTTTTATTACACACTAAAGTTAGCCCACTCCTCATTTTCCCACCATTTGCTCTTGATTTTCAATGGGCTGAGTCTGCGTGATATTACGGTAATATTGTCAATCACAAGGCTGCCACTGCCAAAAGCCACAGCAGGAATGTCTTTTGATACCGGTTAACTGTTATGAATTGAAGGTATGTTTTTGCCCAAATATTATTTACTTAAATTTTAAATCTTGAAAAATTGGGAAGACATTAAATTTAAACTTAGAATTATAGAAGATTGGGAATCTAACAAAAATAAACAGTGATAAACAACAAATTTCCAGCGAAAAATAAAATCCGAAAAACAGCCTTCAATTTTCACAAAAAATAATCTAAAAAATACTAAACTTTACTTATAACTAGGGTTCCGTGTTTTCGGATAAATCCGAAAAACTCGAAAAACACCTGCCGGTAAAATTTTGGCCAATTCAGATTTATCCGATTAATTCCGAATGTTTATGTGCCAATGCCAACCCCCTCCCCCCCCCCCCAAAAAAAAGAAAAAAAACAAAAAAAGAAAGTAAAGAGTTTTTTTTTCTTTTTTACATCTTGATTAGCACAAAGTCAATCGTCCTGGGAAAATGGCACCATAATTATCTTTCAAATCTCAGACCATCGTCAAAGGGGTCTTGCCGCTTGTCTCGGCGAGGTTGATTCAGGGCAACAGGTTATTGTACATTCGGGTCACGACAAAAGCCACTCTTTTTGGTTTCCAGTTTGGATCATGCGATTAGTGATTTAGAGAAAGGAGAGGGTATGTTTTTATAAAATTGAAAGCTATGAATCATAGAGATTGTGTTAAACAGAGGAAAGAAATAGTTGAAACTCTCTTAACCACTCCACCCCGCGTGGCCCCGAGCTAGATTGATGGAATAGGATGGGATGACTACGAACTTCGTAGCGACAGCACCTGGGAGTTTATTGATTTTACGGTATCGACGTTTATCGAAGCAACACTTGTGTGCGACGTTTGTCGTGGGACAAATTAATATTGCCAATGACAATGGCACGAACGTCAAATACAACTGAAGAAATTTTAATCGATACAAGCGCGTTTTAATTTTTATTTGGCATACGTTTACATCCGGTTATTATTTACATATTTATTTTCAACAGGAAACACTGCGAAATTATACTCCGAATATCGGAGAATTGGGAATCAAACAAATATAAGCTCCGATAAACTCCAATCTTCGGCAAAAAATAAACTCCGAAAAACACCCTCCAAATTTGACGAAAAATAAACTCCGAAAACACGGAGCCCTACTTATAACACTTGCAAAATTATTTCGAGCCCACGCTAAAAATCTCACGTGTAATCAATTAAGAGATATACCTTAAAGTTCCGACAGACCGCCCGCCCCCGAGTCATCGCCCATCCCGTATTTCTAGCTAAATGTCTGTAACAAAAAATCCGAAACATCGCCCATGCCCCGATTCCCGTCGGATGTCATGTGATGTCCAACGGGAATTGCATCCGCCACGCCATGTGATGTACCGGTACGTCTGGCAAGCGAGTTCATCGGCGGGTTCCTGCATTTTTCTCCGCCATCTGCACGTGCGATATCAGCTCCCGTAACCCGCCGTAACCCTCAAGTTGTTCCCGTGCGTATATTGCATCATGAAATCCGAATCTGCTGCGTCTCCTATCTGCGGTATCTGTTCCCGCGACATGAAAATTTCTAGCGGATTCCCGCATTTTTGTCTGCGACCTGAGCAGGTGATATCGATTCCCGTAACACGCGAGTTGGTCCCGCGTGTATATTGCATCGTGAAATATGATTATGCTGCGTTCGCGATCTGCGGTATTTGTTCTCGAACCCACGAGTTTTAGCGCCAAAAATCCGCGCGACCGATATCGGTTCCCATGGCAGGCAAGTTAGTAGCAGATTCCTGCGTGTTTATTGCAGCATAAAACTTTAATCTGCTGCGTCCGCGATTTGCAGTATTCATTCCCGTAAGATGAGTTTCAGCGGGTTCCCGCGGGTTCTTCGCACCGTGAAGCGCAAATCTGCTGCGTCTGCGACCTGCGGTATCCTTTCCCTGCGACACAGGGGTTTGTAGCGAATTCCCGCATATTTTTTGCAGCGTTAAACGCGAATTTGCGGTGTCCGCGATCTGCAGTATCAGTTTCCACGTTACGTGGTTTGTACCGCGGTGCCAGGGTGTTTATCATTAATTTGTGATAAAGTTTTGCTGTGGCGTCCCCAAAGATAGCTCCACCCCATGCTTTTCACCATTTATCTCTTCATTATGGGTGGGCATTCTTTCGGAACTCTACAGTACGCAGATCGGAGGTGTCTCTTTTCACAAAGCCAAACCTGCAATGTTTTTTTATGTCTCAAATTGTTTACTTATATGCGACAACGTATGGTAATTGTTTGCTGCCCGTGCATCTAGATTCCTCGAAACAGAGAAACACGACTTCTGCTTACACTCGTCATAACAAGAAGCATTCCTGGAGCCTCATAGCAACAATCAGGAACGCTCACCTTCTTTCACTAGACAAGTCTTGTCCACATCTTCTAAGTGTGGTGGAATGGTGGACACTCCACCGTAGTCCTCGGAATGCAGATTTTCACCTGTCGGAGTATTTAGTATCTCCTCAGGTTCTGTTGGGAAAGAAAGCACAGGAATGTTGCTTTGAGTCTGGTCCAAAGAGAGTCATATTTGACAGACAAAATGGTAATGACCACTGTGACCGAGCTGATGGCGTGCATTTAGTGCATAAGTACCATTGGCAGAACACAAAATATGCATAAAAAGACAGGGAAAGATCCACATGATCTAGTAACCAGGATGTGCTGTAGTACAGGCTGACATGAATGATAGATCGCCAAAAGATACCCCAGCTGTCAAAATCTGTGAGTGCTGATGCAGATGGATGGAATGATGTTAAATGCTGTAACTGGCTGTAGCTCGCGCCACCTACCCTAAACCAGCGTTGAGCAGCCACCTGGGCCCATTTGCTCGAAGCGCTAACCGCGGCTAGGTTAGCCGCAGTACCTAGAAGAGGGATTTTAAAATCACGTGACTGGCTCCGGTAGGGATGCGGGGAAACATGGCGATGCCCCGGTGAGTGAGCGCCGCTCGCTTTAAAACTAATATGTCGTTGTAGATGCAATATCGGGCGCGTTAGTCAGCCACGAATGGTGCAGGACGCTTTCGCTTTGCCTTACCTCACTTAAATCGCAAAGCATGAGCAATGACCTCGCCGCACTTTTTAGATAGTCTTTAGATTCTGGCCATTCCTAAGCCTAAATGAACGCGATAATTGTCGGCATGGCAACGTCTTTGGAAAGTGGATTGGCTTGACTCAATCGGCCGGGTATTGATAGCACACAAAAGAAGACAGCGTCCCAATAGACCTTTTTCTAAATTTTTCAAGCAGCGAGGTGCATGCTACGAGTGTAGTTACACGCGTTGCACGTGCTGGCGTCTGCAGTAGTAATTGTTTTAAAACAAAAAGTCTAAAACAAACTGTGCCTTGCACGTGCGTTCATCAAAGCCTTATTATATTTATTTACTTTGAATCTTTTATAAGAGGAAGGCCAGTGCGCACGAACCGTAGAATTACACTTCCAGCGTACTCCTCGATGCTTGGGTAATTTAAAAAAAGGTCTATTGGGACGCTGTCTGCTTTTGTGTGCTATCAATACCCGGCCGACTGAGTCAAGGCAATCCACTTTCTAAAGCCTTGCCATGCCGACAATTATCGCATTCATTTAGGCTTAGGAATGGCCAGAATCGAAAGACTCTAAAAAATGCGGCGAGGTCATCGCTGATGCTGCGATTTAAGTGAGGAAAGGCAAGCGAAAGCCTCCTGCACCATTCATTGCTAACTAACATGCCCGATATTGCAGCTACAACGACATAATAGTTTTAAAGCGAGCGGCGCTCACTCACTGGGGCACCGCCATGTTTCCCCGCATCCCTACCGAGCCAGTCACATGATTACAAAATCCCTCTTCTAGGTACTGCGGCTAACATTAGCCGCGGTTAGCGCTTCGAGCAAACGGGCCCTGGTTACCAGAGGGAAGCTTGACATACAGCAGCTGGTGCATAGCTAATTGGATGTCTGCTAAAAAGGTTTCTACGTCCACATTTAAGGGCAATAATGAAATATATATGCCCCGAGAACTCTCTAAAATTGCACAACATTACTAGAGTCAGAGCCGTCCCTTTAATGCAGTGGAAGCTACATAACCATGGGCCTATGAGCAACTATTGACTGTAAAATTAATAGAGTAGAAGCTATTCTTGACACTGATACACCATTCTGTGTAACAAAGTGAAGCTAATGCAAGCAGCCATAAAAGGTGTCTTTTCTTTAGTCTGTCCAGAATTATTTTTTAAAGGAAACTTGCATTATGGTTTTTCTAGCCCCAAGACCCAGCTGGTGTCCACGGCGGCCACTAGAAAAAAGGTGAAATTGGTTCATTAAGTAGCCAATTAACTATATAAATTTAAATTTTGGGGGCTAAAGTATATAGAAAATGGATGCCTGACCTCCATGTTTGCGACATGAAATTTGGAGAAACAAATTCATAGCAGGCACGATGGAGCGAGTAATGTTAACCCTGTACACGGCCTCAAAACAAAACTAATCAGGCAAAGAGCAGCTGTGAAGTAGATCCCACTGCCCTACGCTTTGCGTCACACTGCTGATCCCCTGCAGCACAGACATGTAAGTTGGCGCTAATGCAGCCGGCCTGGCTTGCAGAGCCAGAAGAATCGACATCACTGGCACTCTTTGTCCGCTGAGTTTCGGTTTAAAGCCGTGAACAAGGCTGACATTTCTTTCCCCAGGGTGTCCAATACTATTTTTACAGCAACCACAGTCAGCAGGAACCTCCCGGGAAATAGCATTGTCATCCTTCGTGAAAGCTCCCAGTGCCTCAAGTGTCCACGCACAGCAAAAGCATGCATTGAAAAGCAATGTGTGCCGGTTGAAGACCAGGAGTTCAAAAGAAACGCCGTTCTCACTTCGACAGTGGCTGTAGATGATACCACCCCTTGTGCCAGTGCATGCGTATGACCATCTGAGCAGACGAATTTGCAGGCCGTATGGCAAGACCTTTGAAAGTTTGTAAGGGGTCCGAAGAACACTGCTTTCAGTTACGGCATGACAAGGAAGGTGGTCGTAAACATGATTATGGACCAGGCACAAGAGTGGAACCGAGACCGGAAGCAAAATTGGCTTGCAAATCCTCAGAATAGTACTCAGGAGGAGGCGCACAAACGACGAAGACGACACGTTGGAAGCTAATTATGCGAGCGCCGAGCTGCTGTTGCTGCAGCACACGTCCTGTGATGTGGATATTTCTTTAAAGCTATATTGCACTTGTACCAAAGCAAACTCGGATTTCGCAAGCACCCGTGCCAAGTGTCACGTGGTTGGCCAGCTGCCAAATGCTTGCACTATCCTCAAACTAGACGCCCTCGCATGCGCTGTACATCAACACGCTCCGAAGTCACCCCAAGCAACGCTCCTCTGTTCCTCGCCTCGCTCTGTGCATCGTCTTCATAGTGCGTGCACATGTTTTGCGACAAAAAAGGAGCGGGAGCGGAGGACATGGGAATGCCTTGAAAAGACACGGCGGTGCATGCGAGAAAAGCCGGGACTGGACACCAACACCCGCTGCATTCCTCATAAAATGCAGTTCTGCACATGACAACTCGATCGACAGATTGAAATACAGTGGCAATATATTTTAAGCAACATCCCATGAAATGACTGGAATGTGTTGAAATCGAGCTCCAATTTTCCAAATACATTGTTCCCCATAAATCGAACATTTGTAGAGTTAGTTGAAACGTTTTAGTTAATTAGCTAGTTTACCATTTTGCCTCTTTTCTAACAGCTGCCACCGCCAGAAACTTGGGCCAAGGAGTAAGAATATTGCACTGCAAGTTCCCTATTTATTTAATTCTGAACCTACTAAAAACATATGCTGTTAATGTACCCCCTTTATGTAATGACCCTTAGGCCTTGGAAACATAATATCTGATGATGATGTATGTTTATAATGTATGCCTTTAAATCTTGCACCATTTTCTTTAACTCTTCCCTCACTGCGCCCATAGAGCATCAATCAGCCGTGATCAATGGATGCAGAGGTTTGTTTCAAATATTCAGTGGAGCTTCTAGCTTCACTGGACCCTCTCATAGTTTGAAGACTACATTTTGGTTTCTGTGTTTGTATTTTTCCTCCATGGCAGCAATTTTTAAGCCAAACGTAAAACAGACGGTGCGTCGTCATTGCTGATGGCCACAAAAGAGCCTGGTCGAAGTTTGCAAGTGTGGTGCTTATCACGATTCCTTTATAGATTTTTAGGACTAAAATGGCAGAAGGAGGTTTGAAGATGAAGCCATTATATTTCAGCTTTGATAGCCACGCTCGGCAAAAACCAACATGTGTTCACCACACTGGAAGAATTTTTTTGCCCAATGGTACGTCAGACATGAGGGCTGACGTAATTTCTGATAGCTCAGGACCTTTTTTGTGCTCCGTTATGCTCCACTGTTCAGCTTGCTCACTACCTCTGGTTGGACACTATACAGAGCAGCGAGAGTTGTGCTATAAGAAGAGCTTGCCTTCCTTCACCACAGTGATAGTTGCTTGGTCTAGATTCTGGTGCTCATGCAAAGAGGACACACCATCAGCGTCTTCAGAAGAAAAGACCACACGGAGTGCAATAGCAGGAGCTTTGAGAGGCCCTGTAAGAGAGAATACAAAGCAAACTCAGAGGAGAGCGCATTGCTCCATTATTGCAAAAGGCAAGGAGCCATACATTTAGCTCAAAGCAAACAAAAGCATCATACAAAAAAAATAAAGCAGGGTTTAATGCAGAAATTTGTAAACTTATAATTTTCCAAAAGTTGGTCAGTGCTAAATTAGCAGAGGTACAAAGAAATTAATAAGCTTCTTAAAATACAAATAAAACTAAACAAGGAATTGTTCTTTGACACATTTAATAAAAATTTGAAAAGAAAATCGTAAAGAAATTTTGAAGTTTGTAAATGCCAACAGAAAGGAAGACACCTTTATTTTAGCGTTGTTGGTTGATGGTGGTGGTGTGGTGATTGATGATGCCAAGGTTGAGTGCTTTAAATCAGTATTTTTTAACGAGTTTCCGCACGCAGCAGCTCCTGTAGCTTACTTTACAGGGCAGGGCGTAATGCCCAAAATTACAATTTATATGAACTGTATTGCGAAGTTGCTGTGCGGAATTGATGCTACCAAAACCATTGGACCAGATAGTATTTCTCCCGTTATCTTTCTTAAATGTAGCATATCTGTAGCGCTGTATCCTTGTGTTATATTCAGTGAATCTTTCAAGACGCGGGTGGTTCCAAGGGATGGGAAGATGGCAAACGTCACGCCCGTTTTATAAACGCAGACCTAAAGCCAATGTTGAAAATTATTGCCCAAATTTGTTAACATTGATCTCGCGCAAACTGTTTGAACACATTATTTATGGAAACCTTTACTCCTTCTGGGATTCGAGACATTTCTTTTCCCCTTCACAGCATAATTTCGTGGCGGGTATTCTTGCAATACACAGTTGGTAGAATTTTTATCGTCAGATATCCGGATCGTTAGATAACAGGAAATATGTTGACTGTGTTCTTAGATTTTTGCAAAGCTTTCGACATGGTTCCCCATCAGCTAATATTGTGCCAATTGGCTATGCTAAACATAGATCACAACATTCTGAACTGTATACAAAATTCTTCAGGAAGTCGAGAACAGCCTGTTGTTCTAAGTGCCAGCACATCCAAACTAACTCTGGCTACTTGGGGAGTGCCAGAAGGAAGTGTCTTTGGGCCTTCATTTTAACTTATATACATAAAAGATGTTGTTGAAAATGTACAGTCTCGTATTTAACTATTCGCCGATGACTGCATATTATAGAGGGAGATAAACTTTTCAGACTACCTTGCCACATTGCAAAGGCGACATCAGCATTTTATCTACTTGGTGTAGTCAGTGGAAAATAAGCTTAAGTCTGAATAAATGTAATCATATATCTCTCTCGAGAAGTCGGCCACACGTCTTCCAAAGCTACCTAATCAACTATACCTTCCTAAATACTGTATCCCAATATGTTTACTTAAGAGTGCTATTTACAGACTCCCTAAAATAGAGTGCTCATAGAGAACATACAATAAAAAAAGCTAGTAGAATGTTTTATTTTATCCGCCAAAATTTAAGATGCACGTCGTGCAACATTAGGGAACACTACTTTTCTTTAGTAAAAACGATCCTAGATTACACTTGCGTTGTGTGGGACCCATATAAACACTTTCTTATAAACAAACTCAAGAAAATTCAGAATCAGGCAGCATGCTTTGTACTTAACTATGATGTTTATGTTAGTGTTACAGAAATGAAAGCAGAGCTGAGATGGGAAATGCTCAAATGTAGAGGAAAAAAAACTAAGATTAAAATTCTCCCATCATGTATTTCATAACAAAACAGGGATTGATAAAGCCGCCTATCGTTTGGAGCCATCCTACGTCTCATTCCGACACTGTCATTTTTAAAAAGGTTGCTGTACCCAGTTACAGAACTGACAGTTTTGCCAATTTAAATCTTTGTTAAAACCACAATTGAGCGGAGCAATCTTCCAAAAGAGATTGTGTGAATTGACGATTACGACTTATTCCTTTCTCACTCAACATAGTGTATTATAAAAAAAAACTTTGATAATGCCCACAGGGGCGATCAGGTACTCTGTAAATAACAAAATAAATAAACCTGGCCAAAACACATACCGTAATATCCTGAAAGATGCCCCACCCCAAAAAGACAATCCACCCCCTATTTTCAGCTTGATATGCTATTTTCTTTTAAACACTGAAAGATAGCCCTCTCCTAGTAATTAAAGTGTTCAGATCAATAATGACCTCGGCATAAATATGGCTAGGTAGCTATGGCGGGATATAAACGAAAATTGCTGACTCGGCAGTGCGGTCGTCTTTGCTCCATTGTCTCTCACCGCGATAACAAGTTTGACAGAAAAACATGATCTAAATTTTTTTTTTACTTTCTTGGTTGTACACCAAAAGTTAGCCTACTCCTTATTTTCACCCGATTTTAGGTGGGCTATCTCTTGGGATATTACAGTAGTAATTTTCTACATTCATTCGTTTTTTGAAAGAACAAGGACATAGGCGTAGACTTCGGGGGGGGGCATCGGGGCTCGTGCCCCCCCTGGTGAGATCCGAGAAAAACAGAGCCCCCCCGGGCCCGGGCCATGATCCTTACCGAGACGCTGTTTACGTGCCATGTAACAAGCTTCTATAGTAGTGGCATGTAAACAAAATAATGCCCACGTTGCCTTTATTGACAAAATACATGGGAAATGGAATCCCAGCGTGCTTTCGTTAGCTTCAATCTCCAGTGGCAAAAAGGTAACGCGCAGCACCCCCCCCCCCCCCAACCGGAGAACTTCTCAGCCTGCCCTGCCCTGCCCCCCCCCCCCCCGGGAAAATGGAAAGTCTATGCCGCTGAACAGGGATATCATGACTGCCCACTCTCAATCATAGCAGAGATCATGAAGGTACTTTGGACCATATGCTGCTGCAGTCAGACCAGTGGCGTCACGAGGGTCAGCGGCACCCGGGGCGGTAGCCCGTCGCGACACCCCCCCCGCTCTCGCGGGGCCCATTGCGACTCCCCCCGCTCTCGCGTGGCCCGCCACGACTCCCCCCCCCCCCCCCGCTCTCGTGGCCCGCCGCGACACCCCCGAGCCCTGCACCCGGGGCGGTCCGCCCTCCCCGCCCCCCCTTGTGACGCCACTGTGTCAGACAGCCCTCTATATAAACTTGTTGTGATAGGCATGTTAGCCGAGTTTACAGTATGTCAGTCGCAATAGGTTTCTTAGGGTCACAAATATGAAGAGGACACTCCCCCTCCCTCTCTCTCCTCCTTTCCTTCCCCCCCCCCCCCTTTTCATCCTTGGTGTGTGAAGTTACAATCCTTACAGCAGGTAGCTTCTCTCCTGGCGGTGCTGAGCAAGACGGCATAAAACTGTTGCCACTGCGAGACTATCAGCACTTTGTGTGCAAGAACTGTGGCAGCAAGGCAAACAAGACTGTGGCAAGTAAGCAAGCCAAGTGCTTGGCGACTTCTGGCTTTCAGATTTCTACATTTCTGGCTTAGATTTGCGACCTCACTTTGTCTATGATGCACAAACCCTCCTGTGCTGCTTGTAAGCCACGGGCACCAAGCCTTTGATGCGAGACAACCACTTTGTTACACCACACTACGGTTGTACCAGTCAGCGCGTACTCAAAAGCTGGAATATATACAAATAGAAAACAAACAAACAAACAAACACACACACACACGCACGCACGCGCGCACGCACGCACGCGCGCACGCACGCGTGCACACACACGCAATAGAAAAACGCGGTCGTGCGGCATTCACTGCGGTTGACTGATTCGGCAAAGTTGGCAAACACCATGACGGGTTTTTTGTTAGTTTCATTGGCTCCACTAGCTTGTACCTTCGGCATCACTCTTATTTCAGGTGAAACGAAGTACAGCGATCTGACTGGTGAAACCTGCAGGCCGCGATCACCAAAGGCCCCTTACCGGCACGACTTCGCAGTCGTTTTCTTCTGGTACTCGCGGTAGGCGCTCCTTGGAGCTGAAGCGTCGGAAAAGCGCCCGTTTTCAGTCGGGGATTGGCCTTCTTCCCTATCAGGTGTTCTGGGAAATGCCTGGAGCACACCACGGTGGAATTGGAGATATCCGAGCGATCTCTGTTGACCATCCGAATCCATTTACTCCTTAGTCTAGGGTTCCTGGGAAAGTGGAAGAACGACACACTGTCGGATTCGCAGGCACCACACGATAGGACGCAGCACTTCCCCATTGCGGTGCCGCAGGCGCTACAATGTCTTCGGTGGGAGTACGACTGTCGAAAATTCCGGAGAAACACAGAGTGCACAAGCTGCTCGTTGTCAACGTTCAACTGAACGCGGTACAACGCCCGCAGAGTTCATGACGCGCCGTACTACCTCAAGTGTACGCAAAAGACGGTTCATGGTTCGGAAGCCTACTGCTGGGGAACGTTTGATCTTCTTGTTTCTGTGGCAGTGACGTTCTACCGTTCTAATTCACATTGCTACGCAAGAAACGTAAGAACGTTCAACACATTTCGATCATTCACGGGCGCAACAACAATCCAACCAACGCCTCCTGTACTAAGATGCCTGTCGGGTGGCTCGCTCTCCCATTGCGGCCGGTCTGCACATCGTATGTAGCCAAGCACGCCACTGGTGGCGCTCAGTTCCGACCCGCTAGGCGCGAGCAACAACATCATCATCAGCAACTTCTGCTGGGCGCTCGGCCATCTCGGCGCAACTGGCGCGGCTGGCCGCTCGCAACCGAGTGCTAATTTTATTTATTTTAACATTAGTTTTAGTTTCAGTCTTTGGTTTACTGCCTTGGATCCTTTTGCAGTTAAAGCACCAATTATTCTCCATGGCCCTAGCACCATAATACCAAAAGAAAGACGAAGACGAAAGTGTAAATATACCAAAGAGCGGGCCAGCTGCTGCGTAAGTTTGTCTTTCTTTTGTGTGCGTGGACTGGAGTCACTGTTTTGGCTGGTGCGCTGTTCCGCCTGTAACATGCACCACGCTTTCATTCATGGCCGTCACTCTCTTTGCGCTGCTAACGCCAGGGACAGCAACTGCAACTATTCGATTTGAACGATCGGAAGCACTACTCGCACACCCCTGAAGTGGTATCGCGCACAGCAGACGTCAAATCTCCCGCGCTCTCGCGGCCGCGAGCGATGGGTGGATGGACGGATGAATACGGCTGAGCCCTTTGGATCGGGCGGGCAGCTTACGCCACCTAGCCAATTTGTCTTACCATTTTAGCCACAATATTTAAATGTGAGAACTACATACACTCGGCATTCTGAACAGAAAGTGAGGGCTGTAAACCCCTTGCCATCAGTTAATAAGAAAATACCTAGTTTTCTCGTGCTTTCTGCCACCATTCTACTTAATCTTTGCTTGGTAATCTCAGGTACTGTCCTGTATAGATGCACTATATGGCTCCTACGGAGCAGGTAGGCAATCCTTTGATCCGCGTGTTTTAGCCGACAACATGGCCGGACAGAGCAGCTCGAAGCCGCGAGTCACGTGGTACTCAGGAGTTCCGGTGAGGCGGCCCGCCCTATGGGAGAATACATGGAGACTCGACGCAACACGGCTAATTAAAAAATAAAAGGGCGAGTTCACACTTTTCAAAACTAGTCAGTCGTGAAGTTGGTAAAGCACTAAACACATTATCAAAGTTTTAATAATATCGGATGCGTAGCAAATTTTGAGAAGGCAATTTCCAAGGCAATGGCGTTTGAAGCAGACGATTTTTGCACGCAGCGGAGATGGGTTTTGGGTTGGCCGTAGCGGGTCACGTGGACGCTGTGACGTCGCCGCGTCGTCTGCCGCATGAGGCCGCTCAGTGAAACTTTTAAAAACAAATTACGTCCTTACTTGGCACACAACTCGCGCAAATGACTCTAAAATGTTCCTTTACAGGCTAAAACGGTTGCTGTCTGCAGACTTCAATATTGAAAGAAACAACGATTTTCTCACGTTCCCTATGCATTTTTGACCGGAGTTGAACCTGGGCGTTCAAGGCGTCGCCGAGAGACGGCGTTCTAGGATTGCGCTACTTCTGCTAGGGGTCCAACCATAGAGTTATTACAATAAACGCTAGAGGCTCAGCTGGCGCTAGTGTCTACGGGACTTCCGGTTGCAAATTGAAGCAGACAGCATGCAGTCTACATTTCCAGCCTCCTGTGTATTCCTATGGGAAAACGCGCGTGAATTTTGTCTCTTCGCCGGAAAATAACATGAATAACTTTTGTCATATCGGTTGTAACGGATAGTATGTACCTTTATTGGTATTGTGAAAGTGTAATTGCTTTAGTTACAGCATTTTTCTTTACCACTGAGCGATGTTAAACTTCGCTCTATTTCAGGCCCAAACCCCTGTTTCAAGGAAGGTATGTGAAAACGAGCGACGGTTCTAAGCAAACTAACG
The DNA here is from genome assembly GCA_037355805.1 of Ixodes ricinus. Taxonomy (NCBI): domain Eukaryota; kingdom Metazoa; phylum Arthropoda; class Arachnida; order Ixodida; family Ixodidae; genus Ixodes; species Ixodes ricinus. The sequence goes on from JAZHYW010016250.1 coordinate 41,705, forward strand.
ATCGAAAGGAATGTAGTGTGTGTTCAGGTTCGCTAGCATTTCGGTGGTGCTTATATATTGCTAATATGCCCGTCCTGTCATTGGATGAAAATGACTCCGTCGTGCGCATCTTTACGATCGGTTAAAGAAACATTCGAACGCAAAAAATAAAGCACGTGAGCTACGAAAGGTATGTCTTTTTATTATTTCCCATGTCGGGCAGTTTTTATCGGGCACCTGCTCTCTGGCTCCCTTATTTGCAAAGATTTGGAGCGTGCGGGTGATGCTTTGAACCATTTGAACCCAGAACAAGCATCTTCGCAGTACTTATTTATTGCAAATCTGACTATATTACGTGACTTTCAATTTATTTTGATCGTCTGCAAGCACAAGGAGTTACTTATCCAGTGTTACTGCGTAGTTCTTGCCGTCTCTCTCGGTTTTCCACATGTCCTTCGTTCGTTTGGCACGTATATCCCCCATGTTGGAAAGCGTCGACGCCGTGTTCGCGCTAACAGTGTCCGACAGTGCACAAAAATACACGTACGAAGCCGTTTTAGCACCGTTTTTAATGCGATGAATTTGAAAGAAAAACGCCGTAACTGACCATTTATTTCGTCTGCGTGACTGAGAAATGTTCCAATGTGCCTAGTACGTACAAATTATTCGTGATATTTGCTCTTATAATCGAGCGCAGAGAGAAAATGCACTCGCTTTTTCCCATAGGAATACATTACCGGAAGTCAAATTTAGACTGCTTGCTGTCTGCTTCAAAATGCAACAGCACACTAGCGCCAGCTGAGCCTCTAGCGTTTATTGTAATAACTCTATGCCAATCCACTTTTCCTCAGTTGTCTTTAAAACCCAATGACCTTTATTAAATCTATGTTACGTCTTCTGCAGGCATAGGTAAAGCCCATAGTAGAGTATCATGCTCAGCCGTCTCGTCCACTCCTCCACACAAGCAGCGCACACCAGGTCTTATTTTCTGGCATTGCCTGTATGTTCCTGTCTGCAAAACACCATCCTTGCCTCAAACAACAATGAGCTTCCCCAGAATTATCATAAATGCTCTTTGGCAATAACTGTTTTGTTTTAAATCTATAGCTTCCCAGAGCCCTCTTTGTCTGCATTCCCTCTGCGCACCGATCTCTTCTGCTGGCCTTAACTTTCTACCTACTTGGAGACCATGCTCTGCCGTAACCCCAATACTAGCCTCAAAACTTTCCTCTTAATTTCCTAGGTGCGCTGTCTCCACTATCGCTGTCTATACTCCCCATGTATAAAAAGCTGAAAACCTTTCCGTGCCCATTGCTCCCCATCCATTTGCCCCCAGCCGGATCCTCAAATCTCTATCCTTGCTTCCTTGCAGCTTCCCTCACCCTCAAATGACGCCCAATCCAATGTTCCTTGCACTCCCTGGCTTGGCGCTTTGGCAATGCGCCCCCAAAGCCAGCCTTGGCCTACTCCGCGCTGTTTTGTTTTCTGATGCCTTTGCATGCGCTTACGTATTTCTTGCATAGTGACCAAGTGCTTCAAAAAGTTAAACCTGAAAGCACCCATGACCCTCTTTTCTTCAAAATCTCTCTACCCACCTCTGCTGGCCTCTGTTAGGCCCCAAAGTGCCTCTGTCTCCGTTGTCGTGCCACATTTCTGCATGCCCTTACCTAGCTATTGCTATACTTTTCATGCTCACACAGGATATGTTGCACCTATCACATGTCCATACTTCCCTAGATACTTGTATTTTACTAAGCTCTCCTCCACTGTAATATTCTGTAGTTTTCAGCTTTCTAACTTCATCATCGTTGTTAAAATACGACACCGCATTTTTCGCTACTGAATTCTCAAACCTAATTTCCTCCCCTTCCTACCACAGATGCCTGTTAATTCACCTGTAAAATCCATCCTGTTGTTAGCCATTAGTACGACATTATCGTCTGCGCCACATCTATAATCCGGCATAGATCACTGCTGCATTTCAAGCCCAGCTACTGTGCCAAAGGTCGAGATCCAAGCCCACTCTCTCATAGTCTATCCTCCTATCCTCCTAGATACAACATGCACAGCAACCAGAGCGATAACTCGGGCACCCCTGGCCTGAAGGCCTCGTCTCTGTCTCTATTTCCCCCGTTGCCTACTTCCTCCATGCTATAAATCGCACCCTGTTATCTTTGTAAATGCTCCCCAATATTGCTGTTAGTCCGCTCGTCTAGGTTTACAGCTCTCCACTATGTCCCACAGATTCCTCTGGTTCCACAGTATGTCGTAGCTGCACGCTGATCAGAAACGCCAGCCAGAGCTGTCTGTTTTCTTGCGTCTATCTTCGGCACAGTGTGTTAGAGAAAATATATTGTCCTCCAACCTCTTTCTTTGTTTCCTGAAACCCCGTTCTGCAACTCGCCCAGTATGCCCTCACATCCACCCATTCCTCCAGTCGGTTCTTTATATTCTGATTACCAACCTGTAAATAACTGGGTGTCACGGTTGCGGGGACGATAATTCCTGGGCTGGCCGCACTTCATCTCCCTTTCCCTGGCATCATGTGCCTCATCCTACGTGAGCCTCCATGCATCTCGGAATATTTCCTTTTGTTATCATAAGTGCTCACTACCTCACTTAGTTTTGGCTTCCGATTTAGGTCCCAAATTTTCACCAGCTTGGCAGTTGGGATACCACCTGTGCCTGACTGATGCCACTAGGGACTCTTCGTGCCTTGCCTTTTGCATTCTCTTTGTCCAAAAATCCGCGCATAGGGTCAGTTAGTGGCAAGACCCTGCGGTCGTTTCGGTGAAGGGGAGGAGGAAAAAGGGAGTAGGGCACTGACAGGGTGACTCGCCAGCTCTCATGACTAGGCAGCTGTCTATCTTAGTACAGGAGGCGTTGGATCACACAACACAGCATGTTACCGGACCACAGCCTGCCACAGTTGCCACAGCCAGTCCGGCAGCCCAGCATCTCTGAGATTGGATTGTCTTGTTGCTACCGCTTGATGTAAAGATTTTGAATTCGATCACTACATTTGCCCAGGCACTGGGCAGCACTTGATTGTTTCGTGAAAAAAAAAAATTGCCTGTGCTGTCAATGCTCCTCAGCGTTACGGCATCGCCGTTGAAAGCGCGTTGATTAGGATCGCGCAGCACCGGCGCATCACACCGAGCATGTCCTCACGAACAGCGTTAGCTTTCACCGGGCGGCCATCTTGCCCGTAGAGATTTGGCGGTTTTGGCTAGCGTTACAGAGGCTGGCAGGCAGCATGCACGAGGCCACGCTTTCCTACTCGTTGTGTCATTATCTGATCAAAGATGATTTTTATGTGACCTGCATGTTAAGGTTTGGGAGCTTGCCATTGAGAAGCCGTGGAAATTTTTTACTCAGCAGCAGTGCAACAAAACAAAAGCTGAAAATATAAGATCTTGTACTACTGATTTGATTGCCATGCAAGCTGCCTGAAGACAAAACGCATAAAAAAAAAAAACAGCATCGATGCCGCCTTTTTTCCGCTCCGTCGCCGCGAAACCGGATCTAGCCAACTTCTGGACCGCGAGTGCCGCAGAGATTGGCAACACACGAGTCGCAGTAAGATTGAATGGCTCGCCCAGAGGTGCATACCGACTTCAGGAACATTTGCACTCGCCCAGAACACATCCACGTCCGGAGATCGAATCTTGATCGGTTATCCGTGTCAGGGCGAAAGGCACAGAGATGCAGCACTTCTGGCATGCTGCAGAAGGCTTTGATCTGTGCCGCTGAGACCGCAAAGCTTACTTTCAACTAGCTTTGTGCATTTTTCCTAGCGGCACTGTGCTTTCGGTAAAATTTTCCGGATTGGGCCTCAGCCTGGAAGCAGGCCTGCTCAGGTGTGCACCCGGACCTTTGTTTATTTTTTTTTTTTTTTGTGTGCGGTGTCTCCTATTTTTTTTATAATCGTGTACTCAATTCATTTGCTTTGCACTTCAACTCTTGGTTTCCAGTCATTTTAGCAGCCTGTGGAGAAAGAACACACACTGACACGCAGAAACTGAGAGACACTCACATTTTTTGCCATCCATCTAGCTTTAAATTTTTCAGTAAGCCTACAGTTCTGAATGTTTTGTGCGCATTGAACTCAAACCATGCTGTACAGAGGACAGCAGCTTCTCCTTCTCAACATTTAATTTTGTCTGTCATGACACAGGTCTTGCTCTTCTGTTTGTCTTGTACTGCATGCTCAAGGGCCATGCCGTGTACAGACATCCAGTTTTGTCCTGCACACTTGCATCAAAAATATGTCAAAATGAATGGATGGTCACACTCTGCTCATCCAGAGCAATATTTAAATGGAGCATGTTTCTTGGCCGTTTATTGCCGATTGGCCACTGGCATGTGGCTGAACAGATAGTCTCTCCAGTGAGTCCCTCCGCTTGTACAGCCAGACCACATGCCGTGGCACTCAGTTAGCCTCTGCCCGTGTGTGCCTCTTCGTGCTCCTGGAGCTTGCTCTTGAAGGCAGCACCTTCAGTGAGATGCCAGGTGGTGCACATCAGAGGGGCTTTCGTCCAGATGAATCCTTTGGTGAGCGTGCCGAGGGCCTGCCCGGCACGCAAAGGGGTGGCCCATCGGAGATGAATTCTTCCGATCGGCAAGTCAGCAAAAGGTTGCTCGTAAGCATGCACACCGGAGGTGCTAGGCTTCGGAGGGCTCTGTGTGTCAGGGTGCCTCCAGGAGCACCCAGGTATGCCTCAGAAGCTCCCTCTCGATAGAATGGCCTCTCTGGCTCAAGCCATGCCCCTTCGGGAAGCTTCGTATGGCTCTGTGCCGACTGGTGAGGAACAGAGGCCATGAGGAAGCCCGGCTCTTCCAGTCGTCGGCTTGGTTCCTCGCATGGATGCTGTCGGTCTTGCCCCTTTGGTGTCTCGGCGTAATCTAATCGCCCTGAGCAATTGCAAAGAATGCAGTCAGTCAAAATTCTCAGAATTTGCAGAAGGCAAGTAGGCCAGGCCAGTGCACTTTCTGGCACAGATTCCCCTGTAGGTCTGCCTTTTTCCGAGGCCTATGCACAGACATCAAACATTGGCACCAAAAGAAGCCTGCCAAAATCACTGGAATCAAGCAAGGTCACACGATGACCAAAGCTAATCAGGAGTGCGTTCTGACACAAACCACTTTGTGTGTAGTTACGTGCATATTTCACTCCTTTATTCCCCTATTCATTCTTTCCAGTAGTTTTTGTTTCAGTGGCTGCAGTTTCATTTTCTGATGTGTGTTATTAATTTTTGTTGTCACCAAAACCTGGAACAGTTTTGCTGACATTACACCTGCAATACATGAAAATCAAGTTGCCACTTCCAGACTAGGATCTGCTAACATCTCTGTGGCTATAGTATCCACATGCCACTGCACGGAATTGCCCACTGTTGTTCTGCGGGGCTCAAACCTGGGCTGGTGCTTAAATGACACTCACTAGAATCAATGCTCATTCATGACAATTTTGCCATAGAAAATGCCCCAGTAAAACTTGAGCCAATGCCATGGCTGTTGTATTTTTTTAACAGGTGCACTGACTTGTCAGACAGAGTCTTCATAGGGTGTGATGCAAAGAAATAAGAAGTATTTCAAGAGACTCTATCACTTGAGAGTGATAAGTGGCACTTGAATTACGACACCTTCCGACGGCTACGATCTAGGAAGTGGCAAATCTTGGAGAGCCAAGTCCCTTAGCCAAGCAGGCTAGCTACCTGCTAGAATCACAGGTTCCTTTCAATGTAGCCGGGACAGTGAGTGATGATGGCATCAAGCACCTCTTAGAAAAGCTGAGTTTTATCTCTGGCAAGGGAAACATATGAGGCCCGACTTGCCGTTAGTGGACCCCCTTGATAAGATTGTCCAGGTAAGGCAGATTCCTGGCTAGAATCCCTGCTTACACACTCCTGTTGGGCCCACAGAAGCTAACAGGAGAGCCAAGCACGGTCCACCAGCTAGCAAGGCTACATGGTAACTGCAAATTTGGTCTACAGCATTTTCTCGGGGTTGACTGGCTGCATGGTTCTGGCTGAAATGCCTTACTGTCCTGCTCCAACAGAGGTCTACCAAGCAGTCTTTGGAAAAAGCCAATGCTCTCAATGGAAAATCTGCCGGCAGCCTTCGCCCTCGTGACTTTCCTGACAGTCTTCTGCTAGCTGCTCCAGGTGAACGCGCTCTTTCAGAGACAATTTGAACGCTTCTCCCTGTGTGCATCCCCATGGTCACTCAGATTGTCGCTTCCTGAACCGCTTCCGCACACGCCGCACTGGTGCCGCCGCCTGTGTGTCCCAGGGGCTGCCTGTTGATTTTGAGGCAAACCTCTGGCAGAGGCCACGGTGCTGGGCCTCGCCTGTGTGAATCCTCCTTGATCCTGCAGGTGGACCTTCGAGGTGAATGTCTGCTGGCAGACGCTACAGCAGAAGGGCTTCTCCTTCGTGTGGATCCTCCTATGGGTGGTCACATGACTCTTCCGTGCTGTCGAGAGAGCAGAAGCTGCACTTGTGCTTGCCGCATTCCTGGGCCGGGGCGGTCCTCTCCACTACTGTCCCTGGGGTGGGGGCTGTTGCTGCTGTCTTCATGGTCAGAAGGCCTCCGTCCTCTGGTCAGAGGCTGGATCGTCACCCTGCCTTGCTAAAGAGATGCACTTTCAAATCAAAACACATTTTTCTTGATCTGTGACATGTGTTGGGAAGGGAAAAGATAGCTGAACTGGACATTACACATTAGCAGTTACAGCAGACTGTCTACTGTTGTACTCGCAATGATGCAGTTCACATGACACTAGTTCAAGCATTTTCGTTGTTAGAGTGAGTGAGAAAAGGTGCACTGCTTCATGTTTTCGTGTACACTACCACTGAGGCTGTGTGAATCTTGGACACAATACTTCCTACGTGCAAGGGACAGTCATGACATGCAATGTAGGGATGAAATTATGTCAGAAAACAATCTGTAGCATTGGAAATAGATAAAGTAGTGGTAGCAGGTTCTAGCAAAGCTACCCAAAAGGCTAAAGGGACAATCTGGCCAATTCATAAATTTTGGGGTTAAGGGTGGATTATACACATGCAACTAATAAACGGTCTATTGTCTAGGTTTCAAAAAAGAGCATACTTCAAATCCTTTTAGTCTCAATCACCTAACTGAAACCGAACTGTGCCCGCATGGCAACATTGTCCCGCTAATGTTGAATTCAATAAACCACAAGGCACTAACGCTACCACACGATCGCCGGGATCGTTCAGGATTCCATCTGCCCTGTTACCCGAAAGCCTCGAAAGAGAATGCATTTACGGTTTGTCTGCTTGGCGTATGGTGTTTTGGCGGTTCCCGGTCAGAAACTGACTTTTACCCCATGTTTGTTGTTGTTTGTGGCCACCAGCAACAAGTGCCGAATTAGTGTTTAATCAAGGCAGCAAATGCAAATACGTCACTCTATACAGCCTACCCAGAACATGCTTTAGTGGCGCCTCGAGCCGGCCAGCAATATAGGTATAGAAAAATTGCACCGAATACTGTTTTATTGCTTAACCATATTGAGCACCAACTCACGTTGTAGATTATCAATAATGGTTCAACTAAAAGTGCTCATCATCATCTTTCATAATTTGTGTATCCATTCATAAGCAATATCTTTTTCTAAATGTTTTTTTCTATTGTTCTTGGAAAAAATTAAGCCATCATATTTATCCTGAGAAATTGAACTACTAATTAAAAAAAAAAAAAGATACTGTAAAACAACTGAATTTTCGTGTGACCCACTTTTCGCAAATTTCGGTGAAAAGCTATAATTATGGAAAGGTCCCAATACTCCAAAATGTAAATACACAAATCGAAAGTATTGGGACCCCACCAGGTCGTAGAAATTAGAACCCGAACATCTCCAAAACTTGAGCTTTTGCATCAAATCCGCACACTGAGCCTGAAAAATAAGTCGTTAGCAGTATGTGGAACGCTTTAAAAGTTTGAACAAGCCTGTGTTGTTTCATTTGCTGAATAAAAAATAAGGAAAAATCTCCAAGACTAGTGTTCCCCTCAAAGGAATACAGAATAATCTAAATAAAAAAGAACACTTATAGCCATGTTAATAGCTAATGTTTAATAGGGCTTGAATAATACAGACTATATTTTCTGTTCTATGGCCATGGAGGTTTGCAGGTTCGTGACCATTAAAAAAAAGTAAAGGGCATCTTTGCATCCTGCATTCTTATGTCATCATGTCATGGTATTGCTACCAGAAGTTATAGCTTTGCCACTGGAGGCTAACGTTATGAGCACCTTGCTTAGTCGCAACTACCTGAGTGGGCTGTATCAGACGCTGAGGATTGTGGAGCTGGCGGAGGATGCTTCTAGTGTAGAGGCTGATCATCATGAGATGTGGGTATGATAATCATAATGAGGGATGAACACTCATCACATCACTAGTGGCCATGAAGGCTGAAAAGCGAGTCGGACGAGAATATTTGCATGGGACCCTAATGTCAATGTACTGTTGTCCGCAATAGGTTTCAAATGGAAGATGCACTCGCCCAGGATAGCATCTGTGCTAAGCACAATCATTCAGCTATTCGCTCAGTGCTGATGTGTAAAGACGCACAGCCTACCCAGAAAGTGTTTTGGTTGATTGAGCACAAGGCAAAGAGTTACCAAAAAACCAGTGAAAAACCCCCAGGACAAATATTCACCCGAAATCCTGAAGATCATCTTTCAGATAAAAAACTGGAAAAGATTGACCAAAGAAATAAAACTGAGAAACACTTACCCAAGTTGCTGGACAGAGTTTTTGATTTCTTGTGATAAAGATAGACTGTGTAATCTATCAGGTTTTAAAGATCATTTTTTCCTTCATTCCTAATTTGTTCAGCATCATTTTGGTGGCTTAAGAAACTTGACAATGTTATAGGACATTATTTATCCTAGAGAGCATTTATTCCTTGTAACAGAAAAATTCTCTAGTTAGTGCAAAACCAGTTTCAGTGAATGTCTGAGGGCCACCTTATAGGAAAATAGTGGGTGCCAGTGTGTTCTTCCCTGTAAGTAGATCACAAGAACTCATTCACATGCAAACGCAAGTGTGTGAACCATCTTTGTAATTCCATGGTGTTCACTGAAAATACAAATGTCATTAAACCACCCTTTTAACCCTTTAGGTCGTCGGTGATTACACATTGGAAAGTGCCTACCCGAACGCGAAACTGTGCACACCGTGGTAGGCGTGTTGTTTGTTATGTCTTCTGTGAACTATGAACGTTATCATTCGCATGGTGTTTCGGATTGCTGGGCTATTTACAGTTCTCAAATTACACGCTCAGCTCCGCACACGCGATGCTAACTTAACATAACGACCGCTCTGGCGGTGGTGTTGATAAAAGTACTGGCTCTTTTCGGTTCAGACTTCTAACGCTCTTAGGAATAAGATTGAGGATGAGAGCTCATCATCCGACGGAGAAGCTCTGTAAAGTACCTCCCGGAGGAATCCAGAAGCTGCTGCAATGTTGCAGAAGCGGATGCACCCAAATGAAACCAAATAGAAAAAGGTGACAAATATCTCACCTTCCATATTTTAATTCTTATGCTTCTACATGAAATACATGTGAAATAATTAAGAAAAAAATTAAGGACGTATACAACACCCTGTAACGCCGAATTAGAGTGCAGCTCTTGAGGAGGAGGTGAGAAGGGCACTGAGGGAGGGCATATCCCTCCTTCCTCCTCCTCATTCTCCAAGCTACTCCTCCCCCTCCTCCTTCACCTCCCTCTTCCCTCATCCTTGAAGCTTCCTCCCTCTCCCTCCTTCTCCTCCCCCTTCCCCTCGTCATCCTCCCCGTGCGCTGCATTATGGGACATTTTCCACAATGCACCGTGCAATCACACCGACGCCACCGGCGCCGGCGCCACTGCTCAAGCGTTGGAAACGGGCGCCTAAGAGCTGCGCTCTAAAACCTGCGCATTGACCACTTCTTTATAATTTTTGTTTGGAAACAATACCCGACTACTAGGAAACATCTTTTAGGAAAAAAACTTGACCGTCAAAGTGTTAAACACTAGCGGCATCTCATCTCAAGGACGCTGATGGTTGCCCTACTGCCCCCCGCCCCCCCGAAAAATGCTGCTACGGTGCTGTTATCTGGCAGAAATAAGTTGCAAGCCTGCAAAGCGGCGCCCCGTCACAATTCTGCCATCCGGCTTGCAACGCTTCTTGAAGCACCGCATGCGGTTTTTAAGGTAGCACAATTGCCCCTCTCTTGATCACCGACCCCACACCGAGTTTGCCCCGCCAGTCTTAAATTATGTATTTGGCAAAATCCACCTCTCGGCACTCCTCGTTGATGAGTTTCTCCACACTATTTCGAAAGCTAAATGCATAAGTGTGGCTCTGCGAGATTTCCATCAGCAGACAGGCACATGCAACAAAACTTTCTCTTTAAAGGGATACTGAAATGGAAATTAAAGCATAGCTCTCGCATAAAAATAGGTTGGGCAGAATACACAACATCTGCTAAAGACAATCGCACCCTTGTATTTTAAATGGATGGCCATATCTTTAGTTCTAGACCGCCGATTCTGGCAAGCGCTCAAAGTGCATCCCTCGAGGGGGCACGATGCGTCTCGGGAGGTCTGGCGCCTCCATCGCGTTTGTGACATTACGTTTGCTTCCTGCTCATGGGAGATGCTACGGCAAGACTGGCTTGGCTATGAGCTATGCCACTTGTGGGTGTCAACGTGTTGCAACCCAGCCGCTCGAGATGCCTGGGGGCTGGTTGGACGACACGGTAGACACAGGTGGAGAAGAAGTGAGTCACTTGCTCTCCCACACTTCACTGATTTCCTCCTCCTCTCGGTCTCACCCCTTTTCCTTTTATTCCCCACCTGAAGGAGTTAAAGTGGCACAGGAGAGAAGAGAAATCTAGTTCGGCCAAGTTTCACAGCCTATGCGTGCTCGGAGCTCGGCGCAGTACTTCTGCGGAGCAGTGCTGCTTTTTGGGGAAGGTTGATGCAACGACACTGCAAATAGCTTTGGGAACATGCACCAGGTGCAATTTGCAATTGTTTTATTCGTTTAAAACAAAGATTCTGTGTTTTTCCAAACAAAAAGTAGGTGTCCTCCCGCTGCTGTCACAATAGGGTCGACATTTAGACAGATGCTAAAATTTTGTTTCGGTACCCCTTCAAGTCAAAAGTAAAAGAAAGAAAATTGAATCTAAGGTTGGATGCGGGCACGAATATGAATAAACTGTCGATGTTATTAGGACACGAATCTGGAGCACATTCAAACTTGTTGCATGGGGAACCAAACAGAAGAACCAACTATCACTTCTTTCTTTAAGAAAACTAAAGGCAAGGAGTGTGTGGCTACAATTACTGCCTTGGAAAATTTTTTTCCTAAAATTATCACTTCACCGCAGACACAATTGGAAGCAAAAGTATTCCAAAAGCCAAGACTCATAATGATAAAAAGTGAAAGCCGTTTACAACTCCCTGTAACGCCGAATGAGAGCGCAGCTCTTGAGGAGGAGGAGGGGAGGGTACGGGGGGGGGGGGGCAAGTGACCTCGGGGGGGGGGGGCACGTGACGTCACTGATGACGTCATCAATGATGATGACGATGACGATGCGGATGCCGATGACGTCATCAGTGACGTCACTGATGACGTCATCGGCATCCGCATCGTCATCACGTGATCTCGGAGGGTCACGGTGACCTGGGAGCCATGTACGTGACCTTGGGGGTCACGTGACCCCTAGGTCATTCCAAGGTCACGTGACCTGGGGATCACGTGACCTGGTGGTCACGTGACCCCAAGGGTGACCCTCAAGGTCATCACAAGGTCACGTGACCATGGGATGACCTTGAGGGTCACGTGACCTTAAAATGACCTTGAGGTTACGTCGACAGCGCGCCGCTCAAGCCGGAAACGGGCGCCTAAGAGCTGCGCTCTAAAAACTGCGCCGACTTGACATAACAAAATTAACAATTTAATCAAACGTTTCGTTTCCCATGCGGGAAACATCATCAGTGAAACATCATCAGGGAAACATCATTAGTGAAACCTTCCACGAACGCAGGTTCGTGGAATCATGGTTCATCCGAAGTGACTCATCGGCTTGCAATTCACACCGCGGCCCCCTCCCCGATGTGTACGCGGACTTGCTTAAATAGGACCGTTGAAGTGTTTTTCGCTCATTCCCGCTTGAAGGTTTCACTGATGATGTTTCCCGCATGGAAACGAAACGCTTGATTAAATTGTTAATTTTGTTATGTCAAGTCGGCGCAGTCTTTTTTTATCACAATTGGAAGCGTGCTACACTTAAAGGGGGTGCACCGACCCGTCTCGGTAGCTACACGATATACAGCGGAGAGACTGAAAGAAAAAAAGTCTGTTTTATCTATTTCTAATAACACTGTGATTAAGAAGCTTTTTGGTCAGTGGTGCTGCTTGCGAGTGTACTTGGGTAAACTACAGTGGCAGTAAGCTTACGAAAAGTAACAAACATTCCAACCCAACATTATCGTAGGCCTGTTGTGTATTGTGTGAATTATTGTACATTGTCCAGTTTCAGTTTTAGATGCTCGGTTGGCAATATGGTGTCCTTGTGTGTGTATATAAAGTATGGCGTCCTGAATAAACATGTTCTGTTGTGTTTGGTATTCCTATCGGCTGCTTGGGCTCGTCATTACAGCCCCCGTTTAAGTTATGTTTCTATGGCATGAATAGAATATGTACCAGAACTAACCTTCCTTGACTCTAGAGACGAATTCCTTGTACCCGTCCAGGAAGAGTCGACAGCCGGACTCCGAGCGGAGAAAGCGTTCACGTGCCAAGTCGGGGAGAATCTCTTCTGGAGAAGAAAAAAAAGGCGGGAAGTTTTTCACATTAGCAATGAAGAGGCAAACGAGCGTTTGCGTGCAGCAAAGAGCAGGAAAACGGTAGGATTAGACATTGACAGGGGTAGCTTGGCAAGGAGAAGCTCCAGTTGTCCCGCCTACAGGGCGAGATTCCTGCCTTCGATAATGCTTTGGCACATCATAAGCATCGAGCGTGCACGCACAACCAAAGCATGGTGGAAGGCAACGAGAACATGCTGGAAGCTGGACATTGGAGAGAAATGCCCTGCTGTGACTATAGTCAGCCGTAGAACTACCAGCTTCCGCAAAACGTCCAACAGCTGTGACCTAGTTAGAAATAACTGGAAGACAATGCATTTGACGGCGCCAAGCATTTGTCTCGTCCACATGTTGTTTACTGCTACGTCTAATGCCATACAAGGTCCAGCATTAGGAATAGCGGCAATATTGTACTTTCTTGAATGAGGGGCACCGTCTGCAATGAAAACAGTCAATCGAGCATCCTTACGGTAGACGGTATCCCAATTATGAACACGCTGCAATGTATATTTTCACAAGTCCACACCCCAACATCAGACAGTACATAAAACCCACACAAACACGAAAAAATTGTTTGATTAGTGAAACTATAAAAAGGAGAGCTGATGACCGTTCATCAGTAGACCACTATTAAAAACAAACAAAACAAAAGACAGGGACGAATATGGGGGACAAACACACCACAGTGCTGTACGGTGTGTTCACTTCCTCCTCTTTGTGTCATTCGCACTGTTTGTAGGAAAATTTATCTACGAAATAACCAGAGGAAAAACAATGACTCGTGGAACATACAACACAGTACAAAACTAAGCTTTTCCCTGTTATAAAGTGGAGCCATCAAGTGTTTGTTTGAGAAACAATGAACTCTGAACGACAAATGCACTGAGAAAAAAATTGCTTGTCAGACAGCACCTACATCACACTTAAAAAGAAAAAAAGAGGATGGTCTGGGGTGAGTGCCGGCAAGTTGTGACCTCTCCCATGCACAATCCTTTCCCTGTTTTTCCGGAACAATCTCAGGGCTGCTGTGCCTGAAAGGCAAAAAAGATGGTGAGCATGCAGTGCTGTTGTTCTTTTGCAAAGCAAACAAAAGATTCAACTGATATGTGAACACATGTTCTTAAAACACATCAAGTATCACCTGCAAAGATTGGTTTACATTTTAGTTTTGGTACGAATGGCGAGTAGACACAGCGTGACCCACAGCAAGCACTTCACTGAAAGAATTCCTCCCTCAAAATCTGGAAAATGCTTGTGGCTGAAGTGGCTGAAGCTTTTGTACCAAGCGACCACAGCCTAAACAAAAAATTTAATCTAACTAAATGAAAACAGTAAGAACAACATAAAAGAAAGGTTTAAGCACAGTTCTCATGGCACCCCCTCGCTCTTTTAAAGTTTTTTGCCCACCACTCCTCTCGTCAACGTTTTGTGACTTCCACTGCCTCGAGGGCACAGGCAAGATCAGTGTTGTAAAGCCCTCTATCCTGGGAAAAGGGGGTGACATTCTTTGAACAAGCCGTTGCGCACTCTATTTGCGCGGTCGTCACACGACACCTTGCTTTCGGTTTTGGACTTCTGGTCGCAATTACTTTCCCAAGCTGTTGCCACGCCACAGCTGACGGGCTGCTGCGCCTGTCAAAAAGTTGGCCGGAGAGCATTTCAGTGTTCCCTCTGGAACAAGAAAATGAACCTCAGAGGAAGATCTTGCTTCATTGAATCTGTAGAAAATATTTCAACTCGACGGGAGCCGCAAAGTTATGCGATGTAGGTGCTCTGTATAAAGCTCACCAGAATGCAAAAAAGACAGCTGTTGAGAGCGAGTTATGCACTCCATTCCACCGTAAGTAGTGAGCGATGTAAAAGCAAGCATGACACTGCCGGCTTGGCATGCACGGACGCCCATGTCGGATGAACCAAGCATCTTTCAAAACGGCCTGCTCCTGCTCGTGCTTGGAGCATCGGCATCGCTCCCACTTATGGGTGCGTGCGGAGGCGTGGAGTACGGCTAGCTCGTCAAGTGTGGCGCACATGCTCGTGTACCATGCTTTGTTTCACACAAAGTTCATAGCTTGCAACGCTCTCGCGCTGCGGACGCGAACATGTGGATGCATCTATACCCCGTTTCAACATAAGTGCGAGCGAAGCCAGTGTGACAAGCACGAGAATGCTTTCTTTCCACACATTAAAAATAAGTGGTGAATCATCTGAAATCGTGGGGAATATAATTGCAATTTCGCGGTTTGATATGATGAATAAAAACGATTTGTGATTCCTGTGAAGCCAAAAGGGCGGACAGGTACCCACGAGGCACTGACCGATATTGCGACTCAGTAGGGACGATTATCGAAGCACTTTCGGAGTTCACGGTTGGACAAACAGATCTAGAGCGGCTTCAGGGCGATCGGATGCGAATGCGGATCTGAATGAGGTCAGTCACACTTAAATGACGAGAAAGTCCACACGACCGGCATCGCGCCACTTGAGCTGACTGAGACATTGAGACGCTTGGGAACATCCAGAGGGCGCCTCCGACGCATGCTGGAAGTTAGAGGTGGGTTAGGGAGGGTTTTTTGAATGAAGAGGGAAGAGAATGCGCCACTTTTCCCATATACAGGGGCCTTCCAGTGTCCATCCGTCGTCGGAACATTGGACGCATCACCGCTGCACGTCGCCCGCTCCTGCCACGCCGGTTTCAATACCCCAAGCTCCAGTGCAACGGCAGTCATCCACATCAGGTGGCACGAGTTGCTTCGGCACACAACACTCCATCACGGGCATGGAGGGTCATTTCCTCGTGCTGGCCGCGTAGCAGACACGTAATTCACGTAATGTCAGGCCCCGCTCATGTACTTGGCCCTGAGGTAACGTGACTGCACTTCACGCCCCGCACAGTATGCCGCTGCCCCGCGAGTTGTCGAACAACTCCACACGCTCGATCGTCTTCTTTTCCACACTGTAGACAGCAAGGATGACCGTGTCGACCACGGCTGCCAATCTGGTTGTCTCCCGCTACTGTTTGGTCACTCTCCGATGTTACATCTTCGTAGAGCACCCGTGGTACATCACAGCGCCCGCGAGCTGCTGCACCCTCTTCTTACCTTATGCTTCGGAGGTGGACGTTTGTAGTACCCGAACACTCAGCGAGCCCATCTTTGATTCCGCAACGCGCATAGCGCCACTCGAAAATGAGTTTGTTGTTGGCCTCGCGGGTTCAGATACGGGACGAACGTCTATCACGAAGCAACTGGATATCGTGTGCCAGCACAGCAAAGCACATCGCAACGACCAGAGCAATACGTAAATTCGAACGAAG
>JAZHYW010016251.1:0-14392 GCA_037355805.1 Ixodes ricinus
AAGACTGTATCCATGACGTTCTCGAAAAAGCGAACGCAAATTAAGTTTTCTTATGATGTAGCAACAGCGTCAGTCTAAAACCGTGTTTGAATTCAAGAATTTAGGCATCTACTTCACGTCATCGTTGTGTGGGCATCGACATGTGGACTACATTTTGCAAAAGCTAGCAGATCCTTAGGGTTCATAGCCCATAACACCATACACTTTCCTCATGACACTCAAGAACTCCTATACGAGTCAAACGTGCGTCCTGTACTAGAATATGCCTGTGCTGTATGTAATCCTCCATCTAACATTGACAAAGATAAAAAGAGCAAAACCGAGCAGTTCGGTATGTTTTAAGGAAAACCAAAATACAGAAAAGACTTCAGCGTAACCCGTTCCAAGCGAAAGTTAAAATCAGAAAATGATCGAGCAACGCCGCACGATGTCTCCGCTCGTGTTAATCACATCCATACAGTACTCGAGTACAGGGACCCTAAACTCGTCAAGCACAAAGTTGAAGCCGAAAGTTTACGGACTGCGCCGATTGGACGTCCGCGAAGAAGCGTGAAGTCATCGTCGTGATTGGCCAATTGGTGCGCTCCGTCAACTTCGGACCCAAGTTTGTGTTTGACGAGTTTAGGGGCCCTAAGCTTGGTTAATGGAATCAATGGAATCAATTGCCTTGGCCTATAGCGTCAATTCTTTCAAATGATGCTTTCAAATGATGATGCAGAAGCAGACACTTCATTTCATTGATAAACGTTTCAAAAAGTAAACAGTTATCACAAAAGTGATGGCGATATATATTGCTTTGTTTGCGTTTGCTACGTATGTCGCAATAGCAATATTTTGTTTTTTATATGCCTGATGTGAATTTGATTATTTTTTAAACTGCCATAAGAAATTTGTTGTTTCTTGTTTGCATTTTAATTTTTCTCTTTCTCTGTGCGAATATTTTTACTTTCACCTTCTTTTAAGTATCTTTGTGTGTGTAACCCTCCCCTCTCTACTCCCCCATTGTAATGCCGGAAGTGCTGTAGGCATTGAATAAATAAATAAATTAATTAATTAATCTACCGGAGGCAACGCTTTGTTAACATTACATTTGATTCTTAAGTCGCAGTCAATAAAGTACTTCCTACAACTACAATACAGATAAAATGACTGATGTGGATGGCTCAAAAAAAATTTCTTTCTCAACTCTAGCCAATTCAAGTTTTGTAAAATCAATAAAAATAAATTCTAACTTTAAAAGTGGTCAACGAATAAAGTCGTTTATATGAAGGGACGTGTCTTTTCCATTATACTCTCACTCCTAAAATTAAATGAAGATGCTTGCTAGTTCGCGAGTGCAGTAACCGAAAAAAGGGCGTCCCAACAGCTGTCTTTGATTTTTTTATGTAAATGCAAAAGTAAGCTAACATATAGGCAATCGCTACGTGTAACTATAATCAAACACTTGCACTGTCTCTGCGCTGAACTGAAAGCAGCAAATCGCGACAGTGCACGATAGAGAGACAACCCCTTGTAGGAAGTATTCATTTGACATCACTAATCACTGCAATGCTATTGATGGCGTTTGTTAACGTTTAAGTGCGTGCACGGCATGGCATCTTAGATATCTCAACTTCTGCCGGAGTTCTGGCCGTTTCTTGTTGTTGCTATTTCCACTGATAAGTCTGCTGTTCTTTTCTGGCTTTGTTGGTGTGCGTATTGTTAGTAGTGACGATTCCTTCCTTTGGGCTGTCCCCCCTCGTGTATTGCATTTTAAATGATTTTGAAGTAAATAAATGAAATGACGTAAAATTGTGCGTCCTTTAACGTTTATAAGCGCAATCGAGCGAGCATGTGGGGATGCGGACAGTTCTCCAACGACGCGTTATCTTGGGTTACTAGCGATAATTAACATGAAAAATGTTGCACGGAGGGCAAGCAAATTGAGTTTGAGGTTGTGTGATCACGACAAGTCAAAGGTCGAATTAAATGGTCTTGGGTATAATCCGAGGAATAAGTATATGTTCGTATGTTAATGGCATGCACCGGCGGCCGCACTCTTGGGATCGTAGCATCAAGAAAAGGAACTAAAGTTTCGATAGCGTTCACAAGGCATGCTAATTTAACCAAATTCAAGTGTTTAGTCCAGAAACAAATTGCGATTTGGGTATCTGCCTTCGTAAACGATTGTACCGGTAAATGTTAAAAAGCGAATTGGAATTAGGAGTGTTATATACAGACGTCCCCCTAGGATGATCTGTATGCACAGACTTGTGCATTGCGATATAAAAGCATTGTTTTCTCGCGTTAGCTGTATATTGTTGATTTATTAGCGTACACGGTGGCGGTAAAAGTTTACATGCATGGGCAATCTGCCATAAACTGGAAGATTCAATTCACCGATAGTATTGCGTTCGTCGATGCCATTCGGAAGATTTGCGGGAGACACTTAGCGCGCCGGCCGGCTTATAATTCTAGATTTTAAAGTAGAAAAGCTAAACAAAAGAGCGGAACGCAAGTAATGTTAGCGATGCGATAGTCACGAGACGACCCTATGAGGTATTTTACGTGCACGGTGCGAAACAGTTAGCGCAGAGAAGCGAATTAAAGGTTTTCCTATTTTCCCCTTAGAATGCAAAGGCTATCTTTGAAACCACTAGTGCGATCAAAACAACTTGTCTGGGGCACTTACCTAAGCAGTAAAATTTGGCGCCTGCCAATACACCTTCGAAGTGAAGGTAATAAAAATGTAACAGCATTGTTCATTCGACCAAGCACGATAAATGAGTAGCTTTACACGAACATCGTTAGTGGAAACAATTAGACCAGGTAACAGTACGGTGATGAAATGGTTTTAATATTGCCGCGAGCATGACCGAGAAGGAGAGCTTCTCTGTTCATCTGGAAGATTCGTGTTTGCTTTTGCACCGAACGTGAACGATAAGCAGGCCGAAATAATCTTGCCTATACTTTGTTTCACCTTAGGTCCGAGCGTCGCCGATGTTACAAGCCGAAGAGCCAATCTAACGGCAAAAAAGACGCACCGTCATGGCGTGGTCCTCGCAGTTGATAGGACCAGCGGTGTTCGTCGTCTTTCTGCGCGTGCTTGTCTGCCGGCTCGTGCTATCGACAGCGGAGAACGCCATGACGTTGCGCTTTTTGCGCTGTTTGATTGGACCTTCGGCTCATAGCAACGGCCACGCCCGGACCTAAGCTGAAACCAAGTGTAGTCAGTCTCGCCTTAGCTCATTCCCGAAAATTATAGGCCGAATATTCGAGGAGCTGAGTTTAGTAGATAAGAAGCCGAGCGCGGTATTGCCGATTCATTCACTGATCCACTCTCGCGATAGCCAGCCGCCACACCGACTCGTCATCGCTCGCTCCTGCAGCTTTCGACGATCGCTGCTGCTTTGTCGACTTTTGTTCTTCCTTCTGTTTCTGGCACAAGTTCGCCGATTAAACCTTTATACTCAGTTTAATATTCATCGTCATGTCGCCTTCATCCGTGACATTTCTGGTGGAGGTGCGGTGTATCACTGCGGGACCTCGGACGGGTACGTTGCAGGGGCTTCATGGTCCCTCGGAGGGGTAGGCGGCTTCCACTCCGACGACCCGCTTCCATGCTGCGGTGAGCGATCTCGGGAGATCGACGACTACCTACGACGTCCACTCTCTCCGATGCCTGCGCCTCGACGTGGGTCCCGGGCGCACTCACCATGACGTCCATCTTTGCTGATACATAGGCCTCGCCCCTCGTAGGGTAAACTAAGAGCGGCAACCTCCGGAACTGGAGTTGCCATGGACGACCGTCGGAAAGATCCTCCGAAAATATCGGAGGGCCCCCGCTCTAGTGACGGCAATCATCGGAACGACGTTTCTTCAACGGTGCCCAACAACCTCAGCGTTGTTATCGACGGCCACGACGCGTCGCAGGGGCGGATTTATGGGTCAGGCTTGGGAAGGGGGGGGGGGGTTTAGGCATTTGGATGGCGGGGGAGGGGGGAGTCTGCTGAGATGTGACGTTAAAGTCGAAAGTGTTCTATTCTGCGAGTTGCAGAGTAAAGACCTCATGACCGGCAAATGGGCAAAAGAAAGCAGAACATTTATACCATCGAAAGAACACCATCCTATTTACAGATCGAACATCGAGCAGCCGGCCAGGCCAGCGGAGCATCCACCTCGTGAGCCCAGCGTCACTGCTCGTGACCACCGATGTGACACGCGCGAACACAGCCGTGCTATGTCACACATCTCCCCCTTTTTTTCAAAAAAGAGAATGAAATAATGCTGTACTGTATGCAGTTCTACAGTCCTGCAAACGTTCGTTCTTGTCAGCCAGCACCAAGGTACAGACCAAAAGTTCTCTCCCGCGCTTTGCCTACGATGTCCGAAAGCGTTCAGGAGGTACAACGCATCTTCCACTCCTTGTGTGTGTATGAGTTGGGTCTTGGCACGATGCGCTCACTTCTGTACTTGCGTCCGAGTCTTCGGTAATGTCGACACTACGGGAAGTCTGCTTTGGAAAGCGGGATTAGGTGTGTGCGGTTTCGCCGAACAGACTTTCCATCAGTTTCTACCCAGTAGGACCTAGGCTCCTCTGCTGGGCCGCTGACGACACCTTGGCGTTGTAGATCGATCAGCCAGGGATCGGGTGCCATTCTCGCAAAATGAACTTGTTCAGTTCCGTGTAGTCGACGCAGATGCGGAGTGCTCCAGATGGTTTAGGCACAACCACCATTGGCGCGCACCAAGATGTTGGCTCAGCAACCGGTGAGATCACTCCTTCGCTCTGCATTCGAGCGAGTTCCTGCTTTGTTTTCTCATAGAGTGGCAGGGGTACCCTTCGAGGAGACGTTAGCGCGAACGGTTCGGCGTCGTGCTTTAACTTGACGTCGTACTCTTCTTTCAGGGATCCGAGACCACGGAAGAGGTTCGGATATTCGGACTCGACGTTTTCTTTTTCGATGACGCCGACCCGTGCTGCGAGTTCGCTGAGAACGTCTAGGTTTTCAATGGCAGGTTTCCCCAAAAGTGGTGATTTTAGACTTCGAAGTATGTACACATCTTCGAGACTTTCTCGTCCCTTGAGAGTCATTTTCATCCGCACCATGCCCACAACGGTGAGTGGTTTACCGTTGGGGCCGTTGAGCGGGCGTCTCGCTGGTTGTAGCTGCATCTTTTTGAACAAGGTGTGGAAGAGGTCTTCCGGAAGTACGGTTTCGTCCGCTCCTGTGTCGACCTTGAACACAACTTCCTTGCTGTTGACGATCACAGCCACGTCCCATTTTGAAGAGTTTTCGTTCTCTGCGAGGCCCAGAAAACCTGGTTCTTCTTGAATGCTGCGGACAGTTGGTGTCGAACGGCAAACGGTGGCGAAGTGTCCTTTCTTTGTGCATTTTCTGCAAGTAGCATCCTTTGCTGGACACACACTTTTAGAATGACGTTCGCGGCCACACCATCCGCAAGATCCTGTCTGCTTCTTGCCGCTTGAGGCTTTAGCAGTCTTTGATGTTGAAAGGCTTGATGCGTCTGCGGGACTTTTACCTGGATTCTTTCGCGTGAACGGTTGGCTTTTCCCGGCTCGCACGTTGTCTACGTTGACTTTTTGTGCTTGTCCGTTGTGCATTTGTGCCTGTTGCTGACGAACAGTCTCGTGTTGCCGTGCAACGGTCAATGCTTTCAGAAGGTTTAGGTCTGCGTCGAGTTGCAGCCTTTCAGACACCTTTCTATCTCTAAGGCCAACGACGAGTCTATCTCGGATGAGTTCTTCCCGAAGGACCCCGTAATTGCAGGTGTCTGCCAGTGCATGCAATGCCGTGACGAAGTCTTCGACTGACTCACCGTCCTGCTGAATCCGGGTGTTGAAGCGCGCCCTTTCGAAGATAATGTTCCGACGGGGAATGAAGTAGGTGTCGAACTTGCTCAGGACCACTTCGAAGTTCTCCTTTTCAGCGTCGCTGAGTGTGAACGTGTTGAACACCTCTTCGGCTTGGGTGCCCATAAGGTAAACCAGTGCGTCGACTTGGTTTGCTTCCGGTCTTTCGTGCAGCGCCGATGCCGTGCGGTAGCGAAGGAATCTTTTCTTCCAGGTTGGCCAGTCATTTGGAGTTGCAAAAGCAAATGGCTCCGGCGGCGTAATCTGGAAGGATGCCATGGTCTCGGGCTTCGTTCTCCTCAGCGGCGTACCTGAAGCTTGGCTATGGTCGAATGTTTCGACGCTGTCAGCCTTGGGCAAATCAGGAGCTTGAGGCGTTGCCGTGGTTGACCACTTACGCTTGCAGCTTGCTGGAAAGCAGCTTCACTTCTGACACCATGTTCTATTCTGCGAGTTGCAGACCCTACTGAAAAAAACCATTTGAGATTCAAACGGGTCGACCCGCTTGAATCAAACGGGTGGCAAACCGGTCGACCCGTTCGGATCAAACGTGATTATGGGATACGGGTAGCCGTTTGATACGGTAGCCGTTTGATACGGTAGCCGTTTGATACGGGTGCTCGTTTGATACGGGTGACCGGTCGACCTGACACGTGACCACACATTTG
Organism: Ixodes ricinus; assembly: GCA_037355805.1. Taxonomy (NCBI): domain Eukaryota; kingdom Metazoa; phylum Arthropoda; class Arachnida; order Ixodida; family Ixodidae; genus Ixodes; species Ixodes ricinus. Next base: position 6,523 of record JAZHYW010016251.1, read on the forward strand.
AACGCGCCATTCGGAAAGGCAAATTATTCGCTAGCCCTAAATGGGTATCGTCTGGAAGGTTGGTTACCTTAAACTTATTTAAGACCTCCCGAAACTCATAAACCTATTTATAACATGCAGGAAACACGTAAAAAAATGTGCTCCCGAAGGTGCTTGAAAATGGGCAGGAAAACAGACACAAAATATTGTTTTCGATTCTCCTAGAAGTTTATTACAACCTATTCCGTAAACAAGTACAAACGTGCAAGCGGTCTGTCAAATGTGAAGAGGCACTCTTTTATACAACTGAAAAGATTGCAAAGCAAAAAAGAACCGAGGTAATTCTAGACTATAATGGTAGACTTTCGGCAAAATTATTCTCCCGGCTGCCGCGAGAATTGACGCTGCATAATTCTATAAATAATCTGGAAGAGTACGCGTAGAAGAACGGTCAATCGTTGTAAACAAGTAGGTTGCAGTGCACTTACCATAATTATAGCGGACTTGAAAGATGTAATCCGATATATATGTCAACACGGTCAAAGCAGGACAACCACACAAACACCAAAACGAGAAGGAAGGCTCCTTGAAGTTTCAACACGATGCGGCGCACAAGCTGTCATTTGCCGAACCCCACCAAACCGGAAGAATTCCTGACTTCTTTGAAGAATCGCTTGATGCCGATATACGCGTAGGACTTTTCGAACACTGATAGCTTTGGTGCACATCCAATACGTTGTCGAGAGACATCCTAATAAGACCGCAGGGAAAGGCGACAGACCGAAGCAGGTAGGACGAGCCAAGCTCGAACTGCAACGGACAACAAGCAGACAAAGAAAAAAGCGGCTGCTAGGCGCGCCCTTCCGGATCTCAATTCTTATCAGCGTGTAGCTTGCGCGCTGCTGCGGGTCACGTGACAGAGGTGACAAGAGAGGAGGGACGGGGCGAGGTCAAGGCGAAGGACACCGGGACGCGTACCCCCCACCCTTCTATAAAAAAAAATCAAAAAAAAATTTGCGGTTAGTTTTTTTTTTTTTTTTATTGCAGTCAATGTTAGGGGAGAGGGTGCACCAACCGCTGTACACGCGCTTTCCTCTTCTCTTCGATTTTGCCACAGAAAGCTGACCGCGCCGCGTTTGCAGCCTCGGAAAGCAGGCGAATTTCTTCAGTACGCTTGAACTTGAACGCTGGAAATGGCGCGCGCCGGCCTGAAGCTCGGCTTGCGCCCGAGCGAAAAAAGCACCCAGCGCGAGCTCGTAATTTGACTGCTGCAACAGCGGGCATGCTCTCGCATTGCTCGATGTTCGTGCAGCCACGTGTTCGCGCGTTACCTTCGCTGAGTCTTGAATTGAGGCGAAACGGAGTCTAGAAGTATATTCTTTCACGCGGTCGCGTCCTCTGCGAGAGAGATTCGAGCTGAATAAGTAAATTGAGGCAACAAAGAAAGCCAAAGTTTTAAAGTTCTGTCAAAAATATCGGCTCGGCAACGTTGCATGTTTATGTAAAAAAATGTTTATTGTTGTTGCAGTATAAGCGAACATCAGCGCAATCAAAATATAAATATAATTACTGGCATTACGCGGACGATTTGAAATCGATGAACAGGCGCTCCCGGCCTTCCCGAAACATAGGCTGCCACGGCTGAAACAGGCGTATCCATGCCGCCGATCTGTACGTTCAGTATCAAACGGGCTCCGGACAGCCGTTTGATTAAATCGGTACAGTTTGACGGTCACCGGTCACCCGCTTGTGCAACATGGTTACCGGTTTGAGCAAACGTGCGTCAACTTTGCCCAAACGAGTGGCCCATTTGCCCAGACGAGTGACCCGTTTGCCAAACGAGTGACCTGTTTGCCCAAATAGGTGACCGTTATGGCTCATACGGGGGACCCCTTTGAGCCATACGAGCGACCCCTTTGACAAACTGGTGACCGGTATGGCTAAACTGTTACCGGTATGAACCCGTTTACTTTCATATAGGTGCCAAATGGTTTTTTTCAGTAGGGGAGTAAAGGCCTCATGGCCGGCAAATGGGCAAAGAAAGTAGAACATTTATACCATCGAAAAGAACACCATCCTATTTACAGATCGAACATCGAGCAGCCGGCCAGGCCAGCGGAGCATCCACCTCGTGAGCCCAGCGTCACTGCTCGTGACCACCGATGTGACACTGCGCGAACACAGCCGTGCTATGTCACACAGAAAGGTTTCCAGATCTACTTTGTTGACTCAAATTTGCTATGTCACCGAAAACTAAACTTTTGGCTGGTGTATAACAATGATTTTATTAAAAGAACGTTGACCTCGGGGAGCTTAGTGAGGGGGCGGTCGTCCCCCCTGCCCCCCCCCCCTTAGATCCGCCTCTGACGCGTCGACACTCGTTGAAAACAGAGCAGATTACTCAGTTTTGAGTGGGAAGCTCTCCCGCCGCCTCCGGAAAGTCACGATGCCCAGGGACGGCCCGCAAATACGCATCGCCGGAAGGAAACCTCATGGCGCCTCTTATGAGATGCACTACTCAAGTCTAAATTAATGGGAAGACCTGTCCAGTCAACGTCGTCTTCCTTCAGGACTGTACGAGACACGTCATCCTTGACATGGACTTCCTATATGAATACGGTGCCGTGATAGACTTTGGAGCGAACAAATTGACGCTGCGAACGCCCGTTCTACTTCCGGAGAATTCAGAAACGACGCCGAGCCACCGTCCACGTCATTGCAGACCACCAACTTTATTAGATTACCTCATTTGTGGAACTCCCGCGGAGAGGGGTGCCCCCCCTCACTCACTTCAATCCGCCTGGCGTCGTTCGGAAGCGTGAGCGCCAAATGGCGATCACAACGCCGCCATTTCTCCCGCAGCGGTGACTCGAGGAACTGGACGTGACATATATTATGGCTGCAATCGGCCGTTACAGGGGTGCCACCCCCGCCTCCCCAGCGGACGCGCCGCAACATATCACCGAAGTTAAAATGCGCCTAGGTCGGGACGCGCTACCTGAAATCCCCGCTGAGGCATGGTTGTATAAAAACAATATTAATTGTGCTACAAAACCTTGAAAACTAAACATTTTAGAAAAGATCACGCGCCCCCTATTTTGTACTTAACTCTAATAAAAGTTACGACAAAAAGAGTTTTTTCCGTTGGTTTTTACGCGCCTAGTAACGTTGAAACGAACGTATCCCGATTCAGCTACCAAAGCAGCCGTCCGGCGGCGCGTCGAGCGACTCCGGGTTAAAGCCCTCGATATGTTTTCGTTTGTCTTGCAAGTGGCAGTCAAGTGCGCGAGCGCACGTGGCCCGTGTCTCGAGCGACCGCTTGGAAGCAAATGGCTGCGCAGCACTGAAATGAGCGGCCCTGGATATCCTTGGAAGCGAATGGCGGCGGAGCACGCGCTCGTGGCACGTGTCTCGCGCGTTTCGACAACAATGGTTGGCGGTACTTGTAAAAAACGCTTTTATCAGGGGCTTTACTCCGGGTGAGTCGTGGTGAGTGAGGGGGGTACTGTTCGTGCATGCAGCGTCTATGAACAGTTCCGTAACAGAGTTAATCTAATAACGTTGCAGACCACGTGAACCTGCTGCCGCAGTCGAGTGTTCTTGTACCCGTCGTGACCGGTGTAGTCACCTGCATGGAAGTTCTGAAAGGCAACGTCCGACTGCTTCTTGAAAGCGAAATAGGCGTCGGAAGGGGCGTAACAGAGCTGCAACGTGAACGCACTATAGTCATCGGATCGAACTTTCGACAAAAGTCGCAGCGCCTCACGAAAAGGTGCCGCTGTAGGCCGCGTCGAAAAACTTCGGAAGGCGGTCGAAGTCGCCGCGATCTCCGATGAGCCCTCGCCAAATCAGCCGTACAGTGCACCGCCGCCGCGGCTTGACGTTTACCCGAAGCCAGACTTGAGCTCGTTAGCTTGAAAAATGTAATGATTTACAATTACAAATTGCATGAGCCTCAAATGTAATAAATTACCATAACAAATTACTTTCGCTGAAGTAACGGATTACTTAATAAAATGTAAGGGCGCAAACGAGCTGGTGTACATCGCATATGGTAGAGATTGCTGAAAAAGAAGGACGGAACACTTCGATTCTGTAGGCTAGCGGCGGCTCAATGCGGTGCACGTTAGCGATTCAAGGCATCGAGCAACTTGCGCCATCTCTTGGCAGATATGTGCAGACATCTAAAAAACAATAAAATCTACCTGATAAAATTCAAATAACCGAACGTTCTCCCAGATAAATTAAGATAATTTAGATGTAGTGGTTCACTCAAATTTTCATTACTCTATGATTGATTTGCAGGTTCCTGAAGAAAAATTCGATTTCCTCCATTCACCCAGCAAAATCTTCGTTCCGTTTTTAATTTATCAAATTTATGAAAAAACCCATTAGGTATTCCACAAAGTTCCCGGAGGGATACATAGTAGGGACTGCATGTATAAAATTTGTATGCATCTAACCTATCACTGAATTCTTTTAGGTACCCTAAGAGATAATAATTTGATCTTCATCTCTTGCGCTGCAAATGTTATCTCCATTGTAGTATGAAAGTACTCCGCGAACGAGCACTTTACATTTTGCAAAATTACATTTATGTGAACCACGTTTTCGCGAATTTGTCTTATTTTATTAAATAATGCTGCAATCCATGGGTGGGATTTTAGCAAATGGGTTCGTGCTGCAACTAAAACAGGCCGGCAAAACACATGCATTTCCCACGTGCTCTGATCTGTGGTGCCACATCACACTGCCAACGATCCCACCGCATTTGGTTTATCCCACGGTGGAAGAGACATTTAGGTGATGACTCTCTGTCCGACGTGGTGACCACATTATGTTCAGGGCACCGAGCGCTCCACTCGCACGGGGATAGATGCACCCAAGTCATGGGTTCCTCCCAAACCGACCGCTCCGGTTATTTCTCCTAGCGCTGGTCCCGCATTCCCTCGCTCACCACTTCTTGTTGTACCCACAGTGGAACAAACACATTTAGGTGATGACTCTCTGTCCGGATGCGGCGGCCAGATTATGTTCGGCGCACTGAGCGCCCTTCACTCACAGCGAGGGTTGGATGGCGCTTCCAATTATGGGATCCCTCCCAAACCGACCGCTCCGGTTGTTTCTCCTAGCGCTCGGTCCCGCATTCCCTCGGCTCACCGCTTCTTGTTGTACCCACAGTGGAACAAACACATTTAGGTGATGACTCTCGTCCGGATGCGGTGGCCAGATTATAGTTCGGCGCACTGAGCGCCCTTCACTCACACGGGGTTGGATGGCGCCCAATTATGGGATCCCTCCCAAACCGACCGCTCCGGCTGTTTCTCCTAGCGCTGGTCCCAGCATCCCCTCGCTCACCACTTCTTGTTGTACCCACAGTGGAACAAACACATTTAGGTGATGACTCTCTGTCCGATGCGCGGCCAGATTGTTCGGCGCACTGAGCGCCCTTCACTCACACGGGGCTGTTGGCGCCCATTTGCGGAATCCCTCCCAAACCCGGCCGCTCCGGTTGTTTCTCCGTGCGGTGGTTCGAGCGATTCCCTCTTCGCACTTCGCCATGTTGCACCTACCTGTCCACCACGCCGCCAAGTCGCTAAGAAGTTCGTAAATCTGCGTTGTTCTTCCTCCCTTCTTACTCCTTCTTCTTCTTCTTGGTTCAGAATCACCTTCGTGCACGAGTGGTGGCACCTGTGATCGCCCCAGAACCAAAGAAGCAAAACACGAGGCCAGCCACTGGGCGCGCACCAGCCACCACACCGCGCAAAAGGCGAGCATGCGACGCCGCACAGACACCGTGGACGAAGGCAGGGACCCGCATACCTCTGCGCCCTCCGGCGGCGCGGTGCGGATTCCTCCTGACTCCGGTCAGCTACTCGGGAACAGACATATGTTGCTTTCTTCGACGTAGCGGGGGTAGCACCAAAGAACGCCGCAGTTTCCTCCCCCTGCGCGCGTGCTCAGCTTCGCGGCTTTTGACGAAAAAATCCTCTCGCTGATCCCTCTGCCATACCTCTGCGGTCCGAACGAGCGCGAGACAGCGCGGTGAGGCCGGCGTTCGCCGCTCTTCATGTACGTTGTCTCTTTGGGCTCACCGCTAGCGCCGTTGGACCGAGAAATTCGATCCCGTCATGCCCCGCTCAGATCAAAGAAGCGAGAGCAGGCGACGGAGCTCGTCTGCTACCGACGATGGCAGCTCGCACCAGCGGAGCCGAAAGAAAAAGTAGATTTTCTGCTCTAAGAAATCGCGTCCCGCAGGCCACAAACTCAAACGTTAGCTGGAATTGCCAGTCGCCCGATATTTCACGAAGGGAAAAATCAGGCGGACGGCGACCTTCTCAGGCGTAACGGAGTCGCTATATTGCCTGCGACGCTGAAACCCTGCCAGTGTGATAATGAGCTGGCTCCCGGGACCATTGCCTGAGGCGTCGCTGATCTCCGCCATTCGTCGTGCGGGTGAAAGAGTGAACCTTCTGTGGACAAAGCTATTCATGCAGGCTAAGCCTGTGACGCAATCACTCAGCGTCCAGAAAAGCTAAGCAGTCATGAGTCGTTGCCCGAGGCTTGAGCAAAGTCATGTTTGAACGGCGGCTATTCCGGCGTTGCTCCGTCGGGTCTTCGCCGTGGAAAGCTCTCGTTCTACAACGCCCTCACCAGTAGCGATAAAAGCCCCACGGAACTGTATTGCTAGATATTTCAACGAATCAGATTTAAGCCATATCCTTTCAGTGGTTCACTCATAATAACATGCTTGAAACGAAGCAGGCTCTGCGCGCGTACAGCGCCATTCGAACTGTCTCAGTGCGCTGGGTTTGTAGTCGGCTGGCTTCGGAAACTTACGCCGTCTGCAGATGTCTCTGACAGCCGAGTTGCTTAGTGGAAGTCATCGCAAATGTAAGTTCCACGTTCCAGGAACCAACGTTTATAGACCAGCGATGGCGGCGACTACAGGATCTCGCCATTCCTACCCAGCCACGTCGAACAAAAATGCGCCGGCTCGGTTTGAGGTCGGGACTATTCTACAACATCTATGGCGACAGCATTAGTCTGCACGCGGTACATTCGGCACGTTCGTTCGTGGCCGGCTCTCCGTGCAGCACTGCATGGTGCAATGCGGTAGAACTCTACGACAGTGCACCTCTGGATCGCGGATCGGGAACCCGTCACTGGCATCGCCGGCGGCCCGTGCTTGACAACAGGCAATACACGAAAAGTGTAGAGGAGAAACACGCAATGCGTCAGGAAGCTTGTACGGTGCTCGAGGGCGAACGCGCACTGCATACGTGCTGCGGATCATGCTGATCAGATTACGCTTGGAGATCAAATGTGACATTCGTCGAAAGCGTATCAGCATCGATTTAAATTTTAAAAAAAAATCGGCGGCAGCACTACTGTCTTTATGCGACGTCGAATTGTGTTCGATTTCGCTAAAATATATAGCGTTCGGCAGCTGAACGGGCACGCTCCGAGGACACCAGATTTGTCACGGAAGCCCTCACAGCAGTTCAAAGAAAAAGCTTTCACCAGAAGTACGCAGTGCTGCAAGCAGTGGCTAAAACGATGTAAATTTCCCCAGTAAAGGCCTATCGCTAACTTTCGTTTGCTGAGCTTTGACGACTCCGAGATCACGGATGACTCCACCCATAACTCTCGGTAACGCCTTGCCTTGTTAAACACATCACGTTCTTAACAAAGTCGCCTGAATACTCAACACGCAACGCCTGTTTAAGGTTATTATTCTAACGCGTTTTAATATTACACCGCCAGCCGCTGTTGTGCGGGAAAACGCATTAGAAGTTTCATGGTCAGAAACGATCTACTAGCATGTCAAGTGGGTTCGTTTCTCCAATAGCGGCCATGAAGCCTCGTGTCAAGCGGTGACTAGCAATGT
>JAZHYW010016254.1:0-22727 GCA_037355805.1 Ixodes ricinus
TCTATGCACTGTTTACACTGCTCGTGTATGTCATCCTTAGAAGAAACGTGAATAATTAGCATATACTATGAAAAACATACAAGAGGATTATTTTAGGCCTTTATTATTCGTAGTATGGGCAACCAATGTGTCCGCACATTCGTCTGTTACCTAAGCTACCAAGGAAATTGTTTTTAGTCTTGTGCATATGGGTGAATTAGCACATTCCACTTAGACATGTTTGAACTTTTGCTAAAGCTCCTTCCGCATTCTTTATTTTTTTTCTTCTCCAATTTGTGTGACTTGGGAGTCTGCACTTGTATGTAGTGTATGTATTCCTCCCCTTTATTCCTTGTTTTTTTGTGTACTATTTTTTAAGATGTTCAATTAGAATGAACTCACCACTTTACTACATGGAAAGGCTGTTGTTAATTCTAGAGTGTCTGTAAAACAATCTACCTGACATCTTTGCCTCGTGCCCCGGTTCCTGAAGCTCAGTTCTCTTAGCACAGCCTTTCTGATTTCTCTGATCCTCTCTTCTTTTCTTTTGTGTTCAATAGATTGAGTTGCTAGTGTGCACCTGTCTGTGTCCTACGTGTTCCTGTCCTTTTGCCCTTGTCTTTTTGTACACTTTTTTCAAGTTGGTCCATGATATTTTTATTGTATATTCTACTCTGTGTTTTCATCTTTATACTTACTGCAGCCCTTGCAAAGCAGAAGTTGGCATTCACTTTCACCATCCTGATGCGAGTGTCCTGAGACGACACAGAATGACAGTCTCCTCTGCTGAAGTCTTCATGGAAGACTGCCAAGGCTGTTTATGGTAAGGTGCTCTACATATTGGGCAATATAATAGCAACTTATTGCTGCTAGGATTGTTTTTAACACAGACTGTGTTTATGGGCTGGCCTTTAGCAATTCTGATGCCACTCGCTTGGAATGAAAGCCTGTAGGGAAATTGCGCATTTAATTTGTAAGCAGAATGCAGAGTTGACAACAGAAGTGCATCACTACTTGCATGCAGTGTTGCTGTGTGTGTTGTATTTGTATTTTGTATTTGTTTATTTAGTGTTCCCAATAATGGCTAAAGCCTTCCCATTGGTGCGCTTGTTAGTAGCAACACACAAACACAAACGAAGGCGAGAGTGGTGAACAGTGCCACTCTCGTCCTTCGCCACCGTGCCGATTGGTTTTCAGAGAAGTTTCCAGTATTGGTCTCTGTGGTATTTTGTCATATATCGCAGATGGACAAAACCAGGGTGCTGTACCTACAATTCAACACTCACAAGACTTGTGTGAATACACCCTGTAGCTGGTCGCACTTTCAGAGTCATTTTAATGTTGCAAAAATAAATAATAACATTGGCATATTTGTCGTGCCGAATTCTGTCACACCTGTTCCGAACTTTGATCTCCACGAACTGCGGACTCTTTGCATAGATTCTTGTACATCTCTCCCTCACATATGTCCGAAAACCTTTTACTTGGTCTATCAAGCCGTGTAGTCAAGAAGCTATGATCTGTAAAACTCTCCAGAACACTCCTGAGTTGCAAAGCTTTGCGGTAGATTTTTATGAAAAATATTCTGTGCTATTTCCTAACCACGAATACTTGACTGCAGGAGCATGGTATGCATTCAACATACTTTCTTTGACAAGCTACAGCATCATAAATGTCATGGCCACGACCCTTACTATACCTATTAAGTTTTTGGCTGACGGTGTCATAGAAGCTGTGTATGGGCTGGACCAAACTGCAATCAGCCTTGTGTTATGTGGCACTGCTCTCCCTGTATGCACAGGGGCAGGAGTGCAGCCACATTGCTCCAAGCTGGTGGGTGGTTGATTGAATTGGTATATACTTGCCACCCCACTCTCAGCTTTTAGTGTAGCACCACGCACATCTTGTGGCAGTGCTGCACACTGTTGTGACGCATGTCATATATTTTTTATATTTTTCACAGAACAAGTGGCAGCAGCACCAGCTCCTGTGATGCAGAGCGTGTGCCACACGGGTGCAGCCTTGGGTGGTGCAGCTGCAATACCTGCAACCTTAAATGGAGCAGCTGGTACAGTCGGCCCTGCATCCGCTGAGGCATCTGCTAAAGCACCCGCTGAGGTGGATCCATATCAGCTCCTAAACTTCCTGGTACGTGGTATGGTAAGTTGATTTGGTAATTTTTTGCTTTATAGGAGATACCTCTGGATAGAAAGCATTTCTATGCTTGCACAATGTCTTCATGATGAAAAGGCCTCGACAATTTGTCATTCACCATGTAGATCTCGATAAATGTTGCTCAAATGAGATCTCTCTTTCAGCACTATCGCCACAAATTATTGTTTTTTGGTGTTGCATCACTTCACCAGCAGTGGTGTAAGGACCAAGTTTATAATGTCTTGAAAAACATATCTAAGGCGGCATCTCTTTGTAGAAAGTTTAGACCTGCATCTTTACCATTCAGCTCAACATTTTGAGTGCATAGGGCAGAAAGACTTGGAGCATCATATTCCCCATTAATTACCTTTGGCCCATACAATAAACCCTTTTCAGAAGTGTGCGCATGTCCAAGGCTGCCATTTCTTAAACGCGGATCCCGAGTGCGCGGTGGAAACAAGCGCCACGTCAGTGATTGGCTTGGATAGACGTGAGTGCAACGTCAGCATTCCACGTGGACTTCGATCCAATCACAGCTTTCGTGTCCAAGAAATGGCGACCGTCAATGTTGCTTGCTTAGGTTTTGAAAATGGTCTATTCTTCCTGTGTTCACCAGGTACATGGGAATGAAACTCCAGCAATCTTGGAGCATAAAGTGGCTTCTTTTCTTTTAAGGCATTGGTTTTATAGCCCCAGCCACGCTCGAGGTTGCATAATAGCCCCGCACAGAGGTAAAAAAGTGGCGCGCATTGCACCGGCAACCGAAATCAGTGTTCGCATCTTCTCATGTTCTCTATCCATTATGCCGATCGAAAAGTTCAGGGGGCGGGGTGGGAGGGGAGGGGATCTTGGAACACCATCTAAGGAGCTGGGCTAGGAGGCAAAGAGGGCTGGAAAGGGATGAGCGAGATCACAAGGCGTACGGTCAGCGAGTGAGCGCACTGTCAGGTTTTTCTGAGCCGGCCAAATAATCTTCGCCAGCAGCCGACGCTACAAGAGGGCTTGTCACCCAGTACCCCTTGCAGTTCGACAGCAGCAGAATCAGGGGACGTAACAAAAGAGCTTGATAGCTCGAGCAGCGTAGTACTGTTGTATAGGCGCTTCCGAGGACGTTTGGATATGATTCGATTAAGAAAAGGGGTTAAGGTAACGAAAGCTTACTTTATTCAATATGCACGAAGCAGCATTTCATGAAAAGAGGATCTCACCACCAAATACATCGGTTTCGCCTCCTCTTTTAATTTTTTTATAGATACATTTCTACGACGGTTGATGTCAAGGTGACGTGGAAAGCCTGGGGTGACAACAAAGTGAACCAGGACATAAGGCCAAGCGTTGCTGTGAAGAACCTGGCCATTGCTCTGTGGGGGTCCAGTGTCCTTCTGCAGAGGACTGTGACCGAAGTGGCGTCGAATGCCAGTCTTAACAAGGACAGCAGGCTGCCTCTGACACCCAAGAAAGTGGCATTCCTAAGAGGCGAGTGCAAATTATCCCACGCAAACGTAACCTAAGCAGTTATTTGAAAAATCTTCTCAATCAGGGCATTATCTTGGCAGCTAGTTGGTATCATACTGGAGTTCACAATGTTTCGGTGGTCTTTGGATGGGCCGCATAAAACTGACGGGATTGAGCACACAGGTGTAACATAATGGTGGAAGCTTTCAGTAAAATTATGGGAATATTAGGTAACCTAAGTAAAACACAAAAGCTATATTGTTTATACTTCACGTGGAAACACCAGATTTTTTTTCACTGGCTTTTATTTTGGTTATATGAAGTAAGCAATGCGTAGGGCATTTCCTTTTTATTCCAATCATTTGCAGTTGCAATACATGCCACAGTGGCCCTGAACAGTATCTGATGTCTTCACCAAAAAAAAAGGCTCTGAGAAAATTTTCTTTTCAAGAAGAGAATTGTTGCAATTTGCAACAATTCTCTCCTTTCTTCTTCTTTTTGACTGAAGGGGGTTTATGTCCTGATATTTGAAATGCTGAAGCCACCACTTTCAGGCGTGCCCTTGTAATAAATCAGCGCAGTATGCCCATTTATCTGGTCACTTCGATGTGCCCATGGAACAACGTGAACTCCCAGTAGGTATTATGTAAAATTACAGTAGCTCTAAGTACTTGTCATGCAGTGGCAAACAAAAGCAGGGTTATATTATGTGATGTATATTAGTACTCTCAATGACCGGTAGGGTGTTTGAACACTCTTAATCACTTTCTCTAAACTGAATTCAGCATCAGCATTCTACTTATTTTTTTAATGGTTGGATCTTGGCTTGCTCAAACATTAGATGGAGAGGGGCACCATATGTCGGGTCTCAAACACGCGGCCCGCTTGGCGTTTGCTAGCGGCCTGCACAGTCAGGCATAAGTGTAAGCCAGCTTTCTCTGCAAGCTGGCTTTCCCCAATAGTTTGGGGGAAAGCCAGCTTGCAGAGCTAAATGGCGCTCTTGGCAGTTCAATCTATCGGGAGACAGTGCAATTTTCGTTCAATGTAACCGCATTTTTTGCTATGCATTTTTATTGCAGCTACTTGTCTCTTCACAAAGAGTTTGATACAAGGAATAGTTTGATATAATCGGGTTTGACATTATACAGAATGTGCAATTTTAATTCGAACATAATTTTTTTAAAAAAGGGGGCGAGAGTTACGTGGATGCCTTTCTCACTGTGTATTTGTGGGGCTCGGCGGACATAGATAAGGGGATAACCGTCACAATATGTTGACTAATTAACCAAGATTTGTGAATTAACTTTTTAATGATTGATTTTATGGGGCATGTCGCAATTGCAATTTTCAAGTGCGTCATTATTAAAGGCTATTCCAAATGAAACTATTCCTGAAAGTAATGTGGCATGTGATCTAAATGAACATTTGTTTAAGCCTTACCTCTACAAGCTGTGCTCCTTTAAATATTTCGTCATTGCATATTTTTCAGAATGCCTAGTGATGAAGCTCCGTGGCCAAAAACATAATGTGGATGTCATTGCTGTAATGTCGACGACAGCAAAAGAGAACCACATACTGGGAGAAAAAATAAACGACCGGCGAATGCAAGAGAAATGAAGAGCCAAGCAGTAAATAAAGATAGAACAGAACCAGCCGGTTGTTGGCAATGGTCTGCAGTGAAATACGGTGTCAAGCATGCATTCCCCCACAGGTTCCCACACAGATTACCCACAGAGCATGGGGTTATGAAACCCTATGGGTTACCCACACGGCTCCCACAGGACTTTGGTCCTACACAGCTCCTATAGGATCTCTGCGGGACCCACACAGCTCCCATAGACCCACACAGACTGTGCGGGGACCCATGGGGACCTATACCCACACACCCACACACCCAAACAAACTGTGTGGGGACCCATAGGGACCCGAACACCCACAGAGTTTCTGTGGGCCCCACACGGTTTCATAACCCCATGGGTCTGCGGGTTTTTGGAGCGGGGACGGGACTCGTCACGCGGACGAGCACGGGACATCGGACAACGTCATGGACCAGACATCACAGAACAGAAAACACAGCACTGGCCTTTCTACATGTACGACTCCCACCATTTTGGGCAAAGAACCCTCGACCTTGGTTCGCTCAGGTAGATGCCCAATTTCACTTGAGGAGAGTCAGCATCCAGCTGTCCAAATACTACTACGTAGTATCGCCCTGCCACCTGACATCGCTGACGAACTCGACGACGTGCTCGCGGAGACCCCACCTGCAGATGCCTACGACCAACTAAAGGCCGCTGTCATACTGAGGAAGTCAGAATCGACCACCAGTCGACTCCAACATCTTCTGACAACCGAAGAACTCGGAGACCAACGGCCGTTCCAACTCCTGCGCCGGATGCGCCAGCTTCTTGGCGAACAGGCCTCTGACGTAAACAACCCCATTTTACGGGAACTGTTCTTGCAACGGCTACCGCAAGGCGTTCGCATGGTTGTAGTCCCAGCGAACGACATGACCTTGGACCGTCTTGCGGAAATGGCTGACCGTTTGGCGGAGTACCCGGTACCGACGGTAGCTCCGTTGACAAAACCTCAGCCGTCGACAACCGCCATACAGGAACTTCAAGCAAAGGTCGACCAGCTGACAGTGACCGTCGCGGCTCTACAAAAACATGTCGGTGAAACGCGGCGTTCTTCGCAACGCAGCCCTTCCCACCGGAGGAACCCATTTTCCGCTCTAGAGCGATCGCCGTCACCATGTCCAAGTGCAGTCGGGAGCAAAAGTTTGCGGGGCACGGGAGCGCGTGCCGAAATGCATCGCCGCGCCGTCCGACGGCGCGCCGCCGCATCAAGGAGCCGCGCTTTGCGCATGCGCGCCTTTCGTGCTCGCTATCATGTCTCTTTCGCTCGTTTCTTTCCGACGCACTCCTGATAACAGGAGTCGGCGCCAGGGGCGCGAGTTAGCGCTTCGCTGGCTGTCATGCTGCGCGTCTGCTTCAGCCGCCTCAGCCGCCGCGCTTTGTGACGGAGCTCGCGTGGAGGGAGGGGACCAGGCGCTTCGTCACCCAGCGCGGCTGCTGAGGCAGCTGAAGAGGACGCGAGGCATGACAGCCAGCGAAACGGCAACTTGCGCCCCTGGCGCCGACTCCGGTTATCAGGAGTGAGTCGGACAGAAACGAGCGAAAGAGACATGACTGCCAGCACGAAGGGCGCGCATGCGCAAAGCGCGGCTTTTAATGCGGTGGCGCGCCGTTGCACGGCGCGGCGATGCATTTCGGCACGCGCTCCCGTGCCCTGCAAACTTTGCTCCCGACTGCGCCTGCTGGTACCACAGGAAGTACGGACAGCGAGCCCGGACGTGTCATTCCCCCTGTGTCTGGCAGGAAAACACCCCGGCCAGTCACTTCACTAAAGGTGGTAAGTGACTCCGGCCGACCGGCATGCCGCCTTTTATAAAATTGCTGATTGGTTCACCGGCTGTCGACTTCTTGTAGACACCGGCGCCGAAGTGTCCGTCATCCCAACCACAGCAGCAGAGAGAAGACACCTGGATAAAGGCAGAAACCTAATCGCAGTAAATGTATCTACCATACCCACCTTCGGTATGTGATCAGTGACGCTCGACTTAGGACTGAGCCGAATTTTAGGTGGCTCTTCGTCATCGCTGACGTCAAGTGTCCCATCCCAGGATCAGACTTTTTGTCCAACTTATACTTAGATGTCAGAATGCGCCACCATCGTCCTCTCGACGGTACGACACGTCTGGCTGTAAATGGTATTTTTGCAACCGCTTCATCCCGTAGTATACGCCAAGTCTTACCATCAACGGGATTCGCGTCTATACTGACCGAGTTTTCTGAAGTCACGAGTCCTTCCAACATGGCACAGCCGACCAAGCATGGTGTGACTCACACAATCGTCACCTTCGGTCCGGCTGTATACACACGACCTCGTCGCCTCTCCGGTGAATGACTGCAAACGACCGGACGGGAATTCAAGCACATGCTCGAGCTCGGAATCATTCGGCCGTCGAACAGCTGCTGGGCATCACCTCTACACATGGTGCCCAACAAGGAGCCAGGAGACTGGAGGCCTTGTGGCGATTATCGCTCCCTCAACGCCAACACGTTGCCAGATCGTTACCCTCTACCACACCTGCATGACTTCACGGATCAACTCAACGGGACCCGCATTTACAGCAAGGTGGACTTAGTAAAAGCTTACCACCACATACATATCGAGGTAGCTGACATTTGGAAAACTGCTGTCACCACCCCGTCGGAGTATTCGAGTATGTACGAATGCCCTTCCGGGCTTCGACATTCTACACAAATATTTCAACAATTTATGCACGAATTGACACGCGCTCTACGCTTCGTGTTTGCATACGTTGACGACCTCCTCATCGCGAGCAGTTCCCCGAAAGAGCACGAACAACATCAACCAAGACATTCGCCTCTGGACGCGGTCTTGCACCTCTTGCCAACGCTCCAAGGTTCAGCGTCATTCAAAGAGTCCGGTACATCCTTTCAAACCAACAGACGCCCTCTTCGACCACGTGCATGTTGATGTTGTCGGACCCCTCCACCATCCCAAGGGTTCCGATATATACTTACATGCATGGATCGCTTCATCAGATGGCCAGAAGCGATCCCAATTACGGACATCACCGCACAAACCGTGACGCAAGTGTTCAGCACCAACTGGATTGCACGGCATGGCTGCCCTTCCATTGTCACCACAGACCGTGGTAGGCAATTTCAAGGTTCATTCTTCGCATCACTGGCAAAATGCTTGGAATGTGCCACATCCATACGACAGCCTAACATCCGTCCGCCAATGGCGTGGTCGAGAGGCTACGACGGTAAGTCAAGGCCTCGCTCATTACAAAGTACGACAGGACCAACTGGGTGAACCACCTTCCTTTGGTGCTCTTGGGCATCCGGGCCACTTTGAAGGAATATGTTGGATGCACAGCTGCCGAACTAGTGTATGGAACAACACTTCGTCTTCCTGGCAAGTTCCTCAAACACCGGTCCACTCCACCACCCGACCTTCCTTCGTATCTTCTCTGACATGTGAGGCCTGTTATCCTCTTTGCGACCGACCCTGCCTCGACAACAAACACAACTTGGAAAACTTTTCATTCACACAGAACTAACAACATGTACGCGCACATGTGTTTGTACGGCGTGACCTCCGTGCGCCCATCACTAACACCACCTTACAATGGCCTATTTAAGGTCATCTCCCAAGATAAGAAGACTTTCACCATCATCATCAATGGACGAACCGACGTTGGGGCCATCGACCGTGTAACACCTGCTTTTATGGCAGCCTCAATCTGCAACACTGCATTGGCGTCATCATCAGTGACCTCGCGGAAGCCGGAAGACAACGCTCGCACGCCTACTCAAGAAGACCGATCTCACCAGTCAGTTTCACTACGCCAACCGCTGCCGCAATGCATCGAGGGAACTTTGGTCTTTCTGCACGTGCAACAAACCTCACTGGAGCTCTGCGCGTGTAGGAACACGAAACGGCACGAGCCCTCTCGTGCACTGCCGTTTGTCTCCTGTGAACTTAAAGTTATGGCGGCGCACGCTTGCCGCGCAGAACGCTTAGAGAGATCGGTCTATGGACAAAGAACAGTTTCGTGGAGCAAAACTCTACTGCTCTACTAGGGGGGGGAAGACTTGTATCGCCTAGGAGTCCGCGATAGCGATGTGACTCGCCAGAAAGCGAGCCACGCGATAAGACGCGCACCAGTGAGCGGTTGAAAGAAAAGAAGTTCCACGAGATATCGCTCGGGGAGATCGCCCGTGGAAGCCCTCCCACGGCTGCACCATCAGCTGGCTGGCTCCCGGTCCGGGCGGCACCTTCAAATACCTCCTGTAAATAAATAAAGGGCCACCTTGGCCACTTCAGTCCGTATCGAGTGCGAGACAAGGCCTCACGCCTCATGTACGCGCTCATTTATTGTGAAGATCTGGACGACCCGCTAGACCTGCTCATGTCACCAACCTCAAACGGTAATATGAATCGGATGACGACCTTCTCTCTCAGGTCGAGAGTGATGCCGATCCAGATTGTACCTAAAAACAAATTTAATTCTGCTAGGACTCTTTGGACGTTGATGAAGACGACCAATACTGAGGAGAAGATGCGCGTTGCAATAGGCTTCAGCGAGAATTAGTACTTTTCCCCACCTAAAGAATTTGCGAGACACCGATAGTGTGTTCGCAAATTTTGGTTGTCTATTGCCGCGCCCGACGTTTTCGACGCTTTCTCGTATAAAAAGCCTCTCAAGAAGAGAACTGTTGATTCTCTTTTTTTACCAAGCTCTTTTCGGCCCCCTTCAACAACTTCCGCTACCGCCACAACCGTCGCCGGAAGTTATCTCCACCCTCCTCGATGATCCACGTCGATTTTCGGGGACTACGGCAACAGAGTGGACGGCCGACGACCCTCAATCAGACCGAGCTACGACATCGAACACAAGGACTACAACCACGGCGGGCCCTCAGGCAGCCAGTCTCAGCAGCCCCGACAGCGGCTATAACGACGGCTACTGCTACGAGGGTCCACCAGAGCGCGACGTTGCCAGCCACGGCCCCGAGGGGTACTCACTCGTCTTCGGGCGGCATAGTGGCATGAAGGGTCCCTGCTGATGCTGTACGGCCTTAACTCTAAGAAGGTGAACACCGAGATTTTCAATCTGCTCTGCCTTTACAGCAACGTCGTCAAGATCAAGTTTCTGAAGAACAAGAACGGCTGCGCCATGGTGTGTGATGGAGGAACCACCTTGGCCAAAGAGTGCGCAGTGGGTCACCAAAATAACCCACAGTTCTCCAGGAAGGGTGCCGCGAGAGCGCTACGACACGGAGAGTGCCGGACTGTAGAG
Source organism: Ixodes ricinus (assembly GCA_037355805.1). Taxonomy (NCBI): domain Eukaryota; kingdom Metazoa; phylum Arthropoda; class Arachnida; order Ixodida; family Ixodidae; genus Ixodes; species Ixodes ricinus. Next base: position 10,490 of record JAZHYW010016254.1, read on the forward strand.
CGCGCTAGACAGGAGAGCGCCACGACACGAGAGCACACGACAGTAGAGCGCCGCGGCACGAGAGCGCACGACGAGAGAGCGCCGCGACACGAGAGCGCGTGCCATTAGAGCGCGCGTCACGAGAGCGCATGTGCGCGCCTTGGGAATGATCGATATTGGAGTCTTCAAACACATGTTTTCTCGGATAGCGCAGTTTTTTGCACGTAAGTTAGTTGCCCAATATATTGTAAATTATATGCAACATACAGGGCGTTTTTTTCTTTTATCAAAACAATATTTGTTTAAATGTAGGGCTTTGTGCTTTGTGGATGTTGTCTTCGATATGTGCTGTCCAAGCGTTGGTGGACATTGGAGGTACCAATATACGGTAAAATATGTTGGGCAACGAACTAAAAGTTCATTGCCCAATATATTTTATTGTATATTGGTAAAATATGTACGTGTCCAACAAGGACCAACAATCACGTCGAGTCCTGGCACAATGCATTCCAGAAGTCCTTGGGGCTGCATCATCCGGACACGTACAAGCTAGTGGCCAGCATTTCAAAGAGAGCAGAGCTTGACAGAGCAGAAGCTGGCGGATGTACTTCGTGGAGAGCCTCAAAGGAGCAGCAAGGCCACCTACGTTCGCGTAGCGAAGAATCTGAGCAAGCTAGTTGAAGAGTACGACCAAAGGTGCATGCTAGACTACCTCCGCGGTTTCGCGCAATCATTCAAGTCTTTGAATTGTTTTTTAATATTATGAAACGGCAATTGATAAACAACTATATTTCCGAAACTCTGTATCTTGCTTCTTCATTTCGAGTTTGCGAAAATTGTATTTTCTAGACTTCCCACAGGTCTGCGTACTCAACCAATAAAATGACGTAAAGCGTTCGATCCGAGAAAACATGTGTTTGAAAACTCAAACACCGATCATTCCCAAGGCGCGCACATGCGCTCTCGTGATGCGCGCTCTAATGGCACGCGCTCTCGTGTCGCGGCGCTCTCCCGTCGTGCGCTCTGGTGTCGCGGCGCTCTGCTGTCGTGCGCTCTCGTGTCGCGGCGCTCTGCTGTCATGCGCTCTGCGTGTCGTACAGCCCAGTTCTCCGACATCAAGGTGCAGCTCGGGTACTAAAATTAAGCGTTCCTGAACAACGTGCTGCCTCCGAAGTGTCCTGGTGGCACGCCGTCCTTTAAAGACTTCATGGGCGACTCTAACAACCGGATCACCAATCTGGAGGCGGCCTCAAAGAACCACATCCTGCCACCTATACATCGTAGCAACACCCTCTTCCTTTACCACCACCAACCAGAAAAAATAGCCACGGAGCCAGAGAACTGATAAGGGGGGAGGGAGGGAAAGTTTGTTGGCTTTGCGGCCCATTTTTGAGCTAAACAACTGGCGCCCGGCGTGCTGCAGGCGCGCGATCCACGCTTGATTTTGGGCAATCAGCTCGTTCGCCGCAAGCAAACAGTAAAGGTATGTGTTTTGAGGTCTGCCTCGTTGGTTTTCTTTCGGGTGACCAGTAGCACCGAACCCTACAATGCTCACACACCTGCCTTATCGGGTACGCTCAATTCCATTTGCTCCCAATATTAATTTCTGCTTTTTTTTTCTAATGCCCACGAAATAAACGGGTGGAGGATATGCTCGACGACGAGCCACCCAGCTCCATTGGTTACACTCTTTAGAGCAGGGGTGTCAGAGTCACGTACGCTCCTAGAGGAGGAGCCCCTCTCAAGCGAGTGGGCCCAGGGCCTCGATCCTCTCTCAAGGAGGGCCCAGGAAAGATGTGGGCACGGCTGCCGCCGGCCCACCCTTGAAGAGAACAGCGTGCGTGCTTTCTCGGGGTGCTTGAGGGAGCTGCTTTCTGTGTTGAATGAGTGGGGGCCTTGACGGCCGCCACCAGTATCTTCGGAGAGGCTTGGTGGTCCTTGACTCCGAGGGCGGTGCAGGCCCCTGCGAACCACCTCGGCATAACCTCCCTTTGATAGGAGGAACAGATTTTTTTTTTTGCCTCCGGATAGAAAATTATTTCCTTGGATCCCAAAGAATTTTTTTTCTTCTCGCCAGATGAGACAGATGCGGGAGTAGGCTAGTTGTGGTACACTGCAGTTACTGCAGCGGGCCACAGCGTCGCAATTTCAGCGACGTGATCCTGACCTCCACACTTTTTACAAGTATTTTCCTCATCAACTCAGTGATCAGTGACCGAAGCGGTGGCAGTGGAAACGTCGTCGCGAATTAAAGACGTGGACACGAATGCTGCGATTCAGGTAGCCTGCTTTCAGTGCTACAGGGAGGGCATGTTTCTCAAAGGTAAGGATGTCGTGCTTCGATAAAGTTTCTTCGCCGCCCTTTCGGAATATGATGCGTTCCGCAGCTAAAGCGCCGGCACCTTTAAGTCCATCAACGAGCTCTTCTCCACTGGTTTTCAGAAGATTGTCCTCGGAGAGAACTCTGCCGACGGTGTTGAGTGTGCAGTAAGGACTCACCGACGCTTTTACATCGACGATGGCTATGAGCTTCAGTAATGCTTCTCTGCGGAGTTTCGTGTCCACCCCAACGAGAGGGCCTTCCGAGTGCAACTTTCTGGCCTTCTAAAAGAAAACCGATGAGGTGTTTCAGGACCTTAGACACAACAAAAAGAGATGTATTCGCAGCTGTTTTTTCTTGATTCAAAGAATGAACGACAACACATTTTTTGAAGTTTTCCACATGAGAGTCTTTTTCGATGGTTTTGTGCTCAAGACAGCGCCTTTTCCAGGACTACCGTAAGCTGGGTTTAGAAAAATGAAGAGCCATATCGGTGGCAAAATTCGTCCAGAATTCGCAGTTCACAGCCCACCACGGAGCCCTAACAAGGGGTTAAATAACGCACCATGACAAAAGGGCTTTGATGGAGACGTTACACTCACTGTGCTGCCGCGAAACTACAACCAAGTGTGGATCTAGATGAGGATATGCGTCACAACCCAAAGTTAGCCCGCGCCACCAAGGAAGGTGAAGGAGGAAAGAAGGTTAGAAAGAGACAAAGGCAAAGGCAGGAGAGGAGAAAAATGCGACTGACTGAATCATCCTTGTCGGGCCGAGCCAGGACACGCGTCTACGGGAAGCAGTGGCCGAAGTAGTATATTGCTTCGTCCGAGGGGCTCCGAACGGTTCAAACGTACCCGGGGTTCAAATCGACCACCTGTATTCCATTTTCCCCGGACACGGGTTTAGTCACGCACAGCCAGGCGTGGGTGGGCAAACCATAATGGCTCGGGGTTCGTGATGACGCCACTCACCAAGCACCTATGGAAAGCAGGGGCCCCCTGCGTGTGGGCACGTGGTTGGGTCCGTGGCGACACAACTCACCAAGCACCTAGCACCTGAATTGTAGGCGCCCCCTGCGGGGGCTTATATGAAAACAACAAGCCTACAGTTGAAAATGCAAATTATGCAATGATACAAGCAAGCTGGACAAGAATGACGATGATAATCCCTGGATAAGGGGATCAAGGGGAACAAAGAACGAATACACATCTTTAAACACAACTAGGTGACTTGTGCGTGACCGAAAAATCCTCCTGGTCCCGGTATCGAACCATGGACCTCTTCGTTTCCAGTAGAGCGCTCTACTAACTGAGCTAACCAGGTGTTAGACGCCAGTAGAGCAAACGAATTTTATGAGCAGCCACGAGCCTAACACCAACAAAAGTGAAAGGCCTGCATTTTAAGGTTATGATGGAAATGAAATTATTGCAATTGTGCAAGCGAGCTGGATAAGAATGACGATAATAATCTTTGGAGAAAAGAAACAAGGGCGGCGGGACGGGAAATTATGGTAATTGTTCAACTCCAAGACCAAAGAATTATTTGAGAAAGTCGAACGTTAATAACCACTTGGATACGTTCATGCTTATCTTCTTCGTTATCACATGAGATAAATATTTTGATATCCATAAAGTACGAAGCAGTTATTTTTTAAGCTCTCTTTCCACCTTTTTTGCTCACCGTTTGTTTTACCCGGTGCTTCGCGTTGTCTAATGCCGGCTTTGCGATCTGTTGTTACAAGTACTTCATCACTGTTAAAATAACGCTTGAATTCGGCTCAGCTCGTTTGAAAACCAGCGTTGTGTCAGCGTTCGGCGAGGACTCAGATCCAATCACGCGCTTCGTGTCCAACCAATGGCGGCCACCAATGTTGCTTGATGGAGTTTTGAAATGAGTATTGCAGTGCGTTCAAAGTTCATTTATAGTATAGTTACAAAATGCGTGCTACAAATATACTTGAATACTTGATTTTAGTACATCGATGGTAGAGTCACGTTACCAACTGAAATATGCCCAAGTATGTGTACTGGTTTTGTATTGACAAGTGCAATTTCAGTACCGCATAAAGTTCGCTTTCCGTGCATTCAAAGCATACTTTTAATAGGCTCTTTTACTAAATATGTATCTTTAGTATACTAATTATACTTTCAGCGTATTGCTTCTTAAGGCGGGTTTCCACTTCGGGCCTCCACATTTCCTAACATATGACAAAGGAACTGGAAATTTATGTTTCAGAATGCTATGCGTTTATTACTGACGCCTGTCGCATACGGGACGAGGGGGTGGTCGTCCAGCAGAAATCATTGTTCACATTTTATGTGCCTAAAAGCAATGCTTTAGGATGTGCTTTAATCCCAGGGATTGATTATTTTAGACTTGTCTACAAGGAACAATATTCTGCCTGGCTCTCTCCTCTTGCTCGGATAAGCAGTGCAAGAAAGAGAGAGAAAGAAAGAGAAATAAAGAGCAATAGAAGCAACATAATAGCAACATAATAGCAACATAGTAGCAAATATTTAAACTGCTTTTGTATTCACTGGATGCAGCTTCCTCTGGTCTTCGTGGCTTCCAGGTGCTGGCTTTTCAAAATAAACTACTACAAACCACATCAGACTGACGACCAAAAGAAGTCCACCAAGTACCCGATACATGACATCGTACTTCCCAAGATAATCTCGAAAGTAACCTGCAAAAAAAACAAAACAGTTAGGTGAATTAAGAAGCATAGCTTTAATTGATCCTTCTTGAGTGTTTTGAATATTCAAATGTTGACTTTAGGGGAAACGCGGATCGAAAAATAAACTTGAAGCAGGATTTTATTTTATTCTGTTTATTAGTTTCGAATATCCTATACTTCCACGAGTAAAAAAACGAAAACAAAATTTGGACGAGGACTCAAAATATAAAGTGTATGAATCACCAGCAGTGGCTCAAAACATCCCAAGTTTACGCGAGTATCGGCCACCTCTGAGAGGCTGTCACTCGTACCGGTGTACGAGTGACAGCGGTGTTTTTTTACGATTCTCCGATTGGGTTGATAGTAAATACTAAAAATAAAAATTTCGCCTTCGGAACTTTCGAAACAATTGGGCAAGTTTTCATTAAAAGGTGACACACTTCTTTCACCAAATGAGATAAGGGTTGATTCTACGGTTGTTTTATCCCGTGTATCTGAATATCCCGTTTGTTTTCCCCGAAGATATAACTAACCGCGAGGAAACACGAAACATCTCCGGTCACTCTTTCCGTCATAACAGGATATTTCGGTCGCTAGGCGCGTTGCTCGTCAGGGCCGCCAGTGCAATTGCAAGCTTGCAAGGCATATTCCCTCGCACTGGCACTAGTTATGACGTCTTTTTCTGCCTTTCCAATAAATATCAAGAGTGAGCGTGCATAACTTTGATGGGCGCTAATGATGCGCGAGAGGAGATTCCGTAAACTTCTTTTATGACGTCACGCTCCGGGAAGAAGGGCCTCAGCGGTACTTTGAAAATAATTTTCTGTGACCTCCATGGACCAAATTAACAATAAAGAAATGATGTCGATATTCGAGATTATGGAGGTAAAAGAAAAGACAATTTAAGTGTTTTTCCTCAAATACAAAACCGCTCCACTTTTTCTTTCAGAAAGGCGGTGCCAGAGCAATCGGAGAACGCCAAGTGAGGAGCGTTTACCGCTGCGTGCGAAACCTAAACACGGCAATGGCGACTGCTCCGACGCTTTGTTTACATGTGCCAGCGTTTCCAAACAGCGGGATGTTAGCGGGATTCTCATCCTGCTAACATCAATGCGCCACAATACCTTCCATAGCAAGAGATTTTATGCACCTGCCGTGAAAACAGCCAGCTAGAACCTTTTGGAGATCGTGAGGCTGACGTAACAATAGCAGGAATGGTGCTTGATGGGACATGGCGCAAGATGGGCCGGATAAGTCGCAACCAACAGGAAATCACGCTTTTTAGAGACTCTGCATGATTTCGGGACTCCTTTTTATTGATATGTCCCAATTTCAATTATTTCTAGGCGATATTTGAAGAGTGCACATCTTTTGAACTTTGAAATGCCTTTTTTTTCTTTCGTTTTGCAACTTTGGGCGGTTTTCTCAACTTGCGCCCTCAGGTACTGGTACTTTAAGGGTTTCCTTTATAATTGCACTTTTATAGATAATGTTGAGAATACGAAGAGTGGGGCTATCTATTTAGAATTGCGATATCTTAATTATGATTTTGCATATTTTTAATAACTCTTAAAGCGCTTTTAGTAAAAAAGCGTTTATGGCGTATTTATTTTCTTCTTCTAGATCAGAAACCTTTACATTGCTTTGGCCAGTTACTAGCACTCTACACTTCGTGAGAAGCAAAATAAGCTATTGCACCATACTTCTTATACAAAATGTGTATGCCTCAATCACTTTTACAAAAAACAGTTTCATGTTGTTGTTTTTGCCTTTGAACACAAAACTACAGAACATGCATTAAAACTAATAAGTATTTTTAAAAGAGAAGTCAAAACTTAAAAGAGCTAGTTTCATTATATTAGAGCAAATCATTAAAGAAAGAAATGTCTCCGATTCGAATCTGCACTATAGCGGAAGAAAATGTTTAAGGCTGGTTCACACATTTGCGTCAACTGCTTTGCGCTGCGTTGCGTCGTGCAGCAGCTGCAGAGCCTCCCCATTGGCTGGTCGGGAGTGTCGCCATAGCAACAGCTCTACGCAAGTAGTCTTAACGAGGCACAAATGGTTGCAGACGGAGTCGAACGCATGAGTGTGTGAACGAGCCTTTGGTTTTAGATACAACTCCATAACATTCACACATGGGGAAGGCTGACGTAATCGTAAGATAAAGTTCGATGAAAAAAGTGCAGTGAGAAGAATCATGATAAACAATGCCGCTAATCAGACATGTGTTAATTTCTTATTGCCAAAGCGTGAGGCAGCTGCCAATTGGCATCGATTTTTGTTTGCATTCTTCGTGATTCTTCGTTACTTCACAGAAACGAAATCCAACGCCTAGGGTGACTTACAAAAAGTTACCGATTTCAGACATAGATGCAATTAGGAGAGGTGACTGGAATTTCTCAAGAAGCATTCACTTGTTGCTAACATATAGACAGTTTAGTTTATTATGTCCTGCTTAAAATACAGACAACACTGAATAAGCCTTATAGTGCTAGTAGGCTATAAATCATTGGGCTCCAGATTTTTCTTGATTAAGTGAATTTGTTTCAGCCGTATATTTCAGGAATACACTTTTCTTGATGACGACTTCTACTTTTGACCAGGAAAGTGAACAGAAATTACCGCTATTGAAAGCTTCAGCTTGTGGTCAACCTGGGGATCCAAAGCCTTGGACAGGGTTGCTCGCATGCCAAATTGTTCGTGGTCATTTCTACCGCGAGGGGGCTAAGTTCAATCGGCCACGCGAGCGGCGCTCCGCCGCTGATAAGGCCTTCGCACCGTAAGCGCGAGGGCGTTTGAGCTTTTTGACGCGTGGATATAAGAGCCAATAGGGAGTTTTCATAGACCGCGTTTCCCCTTCCGCTAAGCCTTCCGCAACGGAGAAGTTACTAACATACTACTGCGTCTGCGCGCCGATAGCCTTAACTGTAGAGTTCCGGGCATCGTAGCAGGCCGCAGAGTGCGTTGCGGGACGGCGAAAACGATCTGCGAAAACTCCCTAATAAAAGACTGCGTGTTGTTGAACCAGTGCTTCGTGCCATTCTCCGAGAGGGGTAGCAGTAAGAGAATTCCTACAACCTGAAGATAAATACACAGGCTAGCAATATGAGCTGGAATGCGCGAGCGGCGACCAAGCAGTACAGCCCACGCTGTATGGTGGGCAACGAGCCAAGCGGCGGAGCCGGCAGCGGCGCCTCCGCCACGCCCTTGATAGCGTGCACGCAAGATGCGCGCTCCTGACAATGGCGTAGTTTTACCGCGGCCACGACGGCGAGCACGCATCTGATGACGCGAACATCAAAATCAAAAGCAATTGTTGCTTTCATGTGCTTGGCGAAGGAGGAGGGCGGAGGTATCGCGCGCGGGGATGCGTCCACAAATATGAAGACCGCCTCTGCCGCTCGGCCGCTGGGCACTCGGACCGCTAGAGTGCGTGGGCTGTACTGCGTCATCGCCGCTCCCGCATTTCAGCTCATATCGCAACCCACTGAGTCTTTCAATTAAATACTGCCATCTGTGGCCGTCAAATCAAAGCCTTCTTAAGTTCGTTTTGATTCCTGTCTGTTGTATTGAAAAATGTGCACGTTGACACTTTCTTTAAATTTATAATGGTTTGTTATCTTTATTTAATTCTGATATAGTATACTTCATATAATATGTTGTGGTAAGTACTGCTCCCAAGTAGACCATTACTGACCTAAAAACTTTCATTTATTCAGACAGGCATACATGTCGCCAGGCACCATGTATTAGGAAAATGTATTGTGATGCATATTTTCTTGTTAGAGCGGGGCGCTATCGAAGACCGTCACCTCTTAAACAAGAAGTAAAATCTGCTCTAACACAATTAAAGGTACGTTTAGCCAGCACTTCGCAATTTTAAACTGTTTGATATGTCACCCTAACAACGTACATCCTTTAACAACTATTTTTACAACAAAACAGCACGCTTGTTATTATAGGGCCGAAGGAAAAGAATGCCACAACAAAAACAAAAACCCTACCATTGGCAGATAGTCATAAAAAACAAAGTTACGGATATAACTTACCAATGAAGAAAGGCTTGGCGAAAAGCAGAGGCCCACACAAAGCCCCTGTGAGGCCGTAGCTCACCGGCAGCCTTTTCAAGCCAACATTGTCCGCCATCACAACACCGTGCATGGCCACCGCAGTTCCCAAGAAACAAGAAATTGCCAGAGTTGCAGTCAACAGACTAACATACGAATTCACATCGGGCAATATCATGACGGCCATTCCCATGAAGAAGAAGTTGCATGCAACTAGTGTGCTTCGACGCAAGTACTCTTTGTCTGCAAGAAGGGGCAAAAATAGGCGGCCGAGAAGATCTGGGACGGTCATGTAGGAGAGCAGGTAGACCGCGTCAGGTTTCGAAGCTCCCCTGTCAGTAGCAAAGTCGACAATCGTCGCCACAAAAATATCGACGTTGTAGCACCTCACCAGCCACGAGATGACCACAATGTAATAAGTCGGGAAACGTAGGAGTTCTGAAATAACTTGCAGTATCGAAGTTTCGTCCACGATTAACGCTTCATGGTTGCTTGGAATCTCCTCACCCATCTTATTATTGGGAATGTGCAACACGTCGCACTTTGCCATTTGCTGCTTACACTGTAATTCACGATTGTTCTTCTGCTGGATATCCAAAAGGAGACTGATTGGAAAGGTGTGAAGCAGGACGCCTCCAAATAACAGCAGTGTGCTCCGAAAGTCGTAGTGTCTTAGCAAAAAGAGTAGCAATGGCGGGACGATAAACGAAGACAGTGTAGCTCCGGCATACATGATTCCATGAGCCATTCCTCTGTATCTCTTGTAGTTGGTACTCAGCTGGACTTGGAGCATCGTCATTATGGTTCCTAAGCCGATTCCTGAAATAATATTAGTCAGCATTTTCAAGTTTCTTATGACATAAAGGCGAAAATTGTAATATAAAAATTTTTAAAAATAATATTTGGCTTTCACTTTTGTTTAAGAAGCAACAAGTAAATATTGCCTATTGTAATTTAAAAATTGCAAGGGTAAGGCTATGAGCACGGATTAATCCAGCTGAACGTATTCAAGTTTTGAAATCTCTTAACATTTGCGAGCCCCTAGTCTTTACGAATTTCTAGAAATAACAAATTCCCGAAATTAAAAGGCACGCGAATATTTTTGACAAGAAGGGACACTTTGAAAGAAATGCTTCGATGACGAACTTTATTTTGATTATTTGAAGTGCATGTTTCATGTGAGTGTGAGAGAGTGTGAATTAGGACTACACCGCTGCTTAAACGTGTGCAATACCGCATTTCTCAAATGCGCTATGGGCAATGTCAGGCTTATCACGAAGCATACGCCAAACTTCAGACACACAGCATGCAGTGGCTTCATCGATGAAGTCGTCAAGCTCACCTGTGTTTCTTCCTTGTTTATCAGCTTACTAGCTATGGTATTAGCGTTTCAAGATGTGAACATCTTCATCTCCAACTTCCATATGCTAATGAAGTGGTAAATGAGGAGCTGCAGGTGGCTTGTGCACGCAGCAGGCATGAACGCGTAAAGAATAGAACTCTCTACTTTCGATGAGCCACAAAGAAGTCGAGTATACACAGAGCCTTGGCGTTAGGTAGTAGTCCAAAATTATTTAGTTGCTTGTACACGTATAATATTATGATGGTGTCGATGTACCACTGCATTGTTTCGAACGTGCTCTAGTGGTTTGAGGAATGCCAGATGTCCCAAGTCTCTAGAAAATCTATCGCTGCATGGCATCTTCTTGTTTTTACCGTGTACTGGGGCGTCAAAACGGCTCCTCTCAGAGTAAGTGAAACTAGAACAGAAATTTTCCTCCTGCCGTTATGACCCCACCACGGAGATTTGCTGATATCCTCGTTGTTCAGGAGTTAAGCCACTTACCGGCACTAGCTTGGAATCAGTTTGCTTCCAGATAATGACCATGTCTTCCGGACTTTTATTTTTTCGACCTTTTCCGCTAGTAGAAACTCACTCTTGATATCCAAAATCGGTTGGAACATTCTGTTAGTTAGCTTAGCTTTTCTACGAATAAGATCCTTTCCTTTCATCATACACTCGGCTCGTTTTTGGTGAAGTTTCAGGAAGCTTGCTTAACTGCTTCACCTTTACGAGTCTCCAAGCAGCGGCAATGATGACCGTCTTATAAATGAGTCCTCTCTTTTCTCAAAGCTCCTGAATGTGATCCTGCAAATCCTTATCCGAACTGCACAAGTTCAGCTTTCGTTCCAGTGTTGCATGCGACAACACCTCAAAAGGAGTCTAGCTGACTTTGATTTGACGTAGGTACGAATCTCTCTTAGAGCGAACGATGCTTTCACTCAGACGGTGACCCCGGGATATTTTTCATCTTGATTGAGGTTGCTGTGTTACGTTGCTCTAGTGCAAGACGGACGATCTTGGCTCGCGTTGTCTCGCCGTACTTCCCGTAAGTTTTTCTACGCTCGTATAGATCTGCGTCTTGCTGAACCCATGGCTCAACCTGTTGGCGGATGCGTATGCTTTTGGTTAGAGGGCTTCGCGTAAGACTGAGTTTCTGAAAGCAAGATTTTCACATTTACTAAGTGAACAAGCGGTACAAGCTCATTTCCAGTACGCCCAGATTCTGCGGCAATCATGAATTGTAATAAAAGAAGTGCCTCACTCTTTCACTAATAGAAATGTGGTGAAAAATCTGGAAAAAACGGTAGGGCCAATTATTATCTTTGGATGCGCCTGGATCTAAAGATCTGCAAGGGAATTAATTTCTTCATTGATGATTTGTGATGATTTTTTTATTCGGAGCTTCGTACGCGACGTGACTTACTAGCGCAACTTCTTCGACTTCTTTAAGTTTTGGTGGTAACGCAAATATCGCTTCCTGTTTAGAACATGTATAGCTTGAGTTGAAAAACTGATGTCCCTAGGTTGCCTGGACTGTGAATCGCTTTGGGCATGACAAAATATTGGTTTTTGCATTAGATGTTTTCCTCGCGGCTTGCGGTACTGCCACCCAATACTAGTTAAGGTTTCCAAGACTGAGGTGATAATTTAGCAAGTTTGACTTTCTAATTTTGTGTCACTCGGAGGTTCCCAATCAATCCAGCGAAGTACTAAAGCATGTAATCCTATGCTTCGAACATAGCTGACTGGGTTTCACATATGAATTTCCAGGTTCCTGATTGGACCCGATGACTTTAAGGTTGGACACGTAAGGCGGAGATACCAAGACAGCTCACGTAAAGAGT
>JAZHYW010016257.1:0-45068 GCA_037355805.1 Ixodes ricinus
TAAGAGGGGGCGCACCTCAGAGCCCCATAGAGAATACATGAGGTTTTTCGCCAACTTAGAAAAATTCTCACATAATAACGGCTTCGGGGAGCTTCTTGAAAATTTCGGCTTCAAAGACATTAAGGAATTATCGAGACATTCAATGGAACAAATATTTTATTATAAATTTGATTATATTCTTTAAAAAATCATGAAAATGGTCAAAATCGGCTAATTCGGCACTCTTACGTTCGGAGCGAATTTACAAAATTATTTCAAAGCAAACGAAAAAAGTATTTCATTGAATGTCTTCTAAATTTATTACGGAATCGAATAATATCAAAATTATTCACGTAAGTCGATCTGTTCCGTAACTACAGCGAATATAAAGAACCAAGGTGTCGGTGCTTGTTTTCGTTGTTTTTAAGGTACCTCTCTCTCCCGTGAGGTGGCGCTCGCTGTCCACGAAATGCGAAATCGTCCTTTCGGCGATCGGCCGGATCGGCACTCTGCAAGGTGTTCTTCCGCGCGCGCCTGGCGCGCCCGTATCCTGTTTCATTCTGCACGCCGAGGCGTCAGTGTGCGTGTCTCGCTTTCCTGCTTATCGGTAAATAGATCTCCGTGTTTTTTTTTTGTTTGTTTGTTTTTTTGACACAAAGTTTTATTTTTTGTTATCTTTCACACTAACGTCCTTCGGCCTTGGGGTCGTGGAAATCGGGGATGAAACGTGCACAGGGTAGATCGGTCTTTGCCTCCTTTATATTTTTCACGGACGTCCGTGACCTCCGTACGGTTCGTGGTCACCGCAATTTGACGCGAGGAAAAACGGGTCGCCTGCTCTGTAGCCAGGGTATTTCTAGGGGAGGGTGATAACTCGCTGTTCTTCTGAAAATTCACATATTGCCCAAAAAGGTGGCATGGCTAATGATTAGGGTATGTTTTTCCGGTGTTTATTTTTGACCAAAAATCGGCGCATTTTTTCGACGCTTACTTTTTAAACACCAGTGTATTATGGTTGAACGTCTCGTGATGACGCAAAAAAGCGTTGATAACCAAGGAAGAAAAATGCGATTGGACAAGAACATTTCAAATTTCCAATTCTATTCGCATATTTCATACGCTTTTCTTCCCGTGGGAGCGTCTATCCCGACAAAAAATGCCTAAGTCACTGAGCTGTGAACGCATACGCAGTGTACAATCGTTTGGCCTAGGGAGCTATTGCGCACGCTCGAACGCGCTTCACAGCCCAGTAGACAAAGTTGGCGGCACCCAGAAGGCGAGTTTTGGAATGGTCTGTAGTAGGCAAAAGAAACAAATAACAATCAACGCATCTCAGTTCCCCAAGCGAAGAGGCGCGTTTCTAAGGCCAATGGTTCCGGACGACACTAATGTTGTTGGCGTTGCCTTCCAAGAACCACACCGACCTCTGAATAGGCACTGGAAGGATGGAGGATCGACGAGATAACATGTTTCACAAACTTCTACAGAGGAGGCGTTTCGAAGAAACTAGCCGTCGCTGGGGCGGGAACATTCACCGACTGGAGTGTTTTAGTTTTACAAAGGCCGAATATTTCCAACCACCGGAGTTTTTCGGCTGTAACCAATTTTGTATTTTCGTCACCGGCGGATGTTTATCAACTCAGAATATTAAAGTTCGTCCTGAAAATTGTTTTTTTTTTCCTTGGTGAATAGAGGTGATTTGTTCAGGTTAAAACTTCGCATTATCAAAATAACAAACATCGAAATGCTGAACACCGGATAATGAAGTTGCTAAAAGGACAAAGCGCCAGAAGGCAACCCTGAACTGCAACAATATTTATTTACTTAGACTTCAAAACGTATTTTTGTAGGGGAAACTGGACTAGGGCAAGAAAGAAGGGAGAATGGAAGGGCTGAGAAGGGAAAGGGAGTTCGGAAGAATAGAGCGAGGAGAATAGGGAGTTTCAGCAGATCGTTTCCGCAACCCGCTAAGCGCCAATAGGGAGTTTTCGTAGATCGTTTTCGCCGTCCCGCAACGCCCTCCGCAACCCGCTACGGTACCCGGAACTCTACAGCCAAGGCCGTCGGCGCGCAGGCGCAGTAGCGGCTTCTTCATTGCGGAGGGCTTAGCGGAGGGGAAACGCGGTCTACGATAACTCCCTAGTTTAGCTCTGCGTAATCCGCCACGAGACCTTGAACTATGCAGAAAACACTGGAGGCGTGAACGCTAAGTTGCGGCGCCTTCTTTGGGGGTACCGATACAGAGGAGAAAAACGGCCTGCTAAATCTCGCTATCTCCAAAGCTGACCGGTAACGTCACGCAGAGGAAACGGCGGCCAAACGTTCCGCGCGTAGAAAATCAACTTCCTTTCGAGATACGCTCATGAAGGTGGTGCATATGTTACGTTTGCAGCGACGCATAGCAAACGCCTCAACGACCGCGATTCCTTTCAAACCCTGACCTACGCAAATGATAATCTACAACGCGGTCAAAAGCGATGTCTTGGGCACCCCGAAAAGTCATTTTTGTTCGCACTGCCGATTATCGGTTTCCCGAAGTTAGCACAAAGAAGTTCAAAGTGGGGAGTTTTTGTGTGCCTAACAGAAAACGACGCACCCTAAACATTCCATAGCTTCGCTTAGTGGAGTGGCCTACTAATCCTTGGGGTCTCGTGAGTCGTGCCTAGTTGTTTTGAAAACGGGGAGAAAAGAAAAGAAGAAACTCTTGAATGTTTTTGTTTAGGCCTGAGTGACACCCCCAACCCCTTTCGTAACAAGAGTCGTAACAAATTTCTGTAGGACCGCCAAGCTCGTCAAATAACCCCAGCGAAGCACAAGAAACCGCTCTCTTGCGGCATCACAAAATATTTCGTAATATAATTCTTACATTCGTTACTTTCACAACACCATGGTACCTCGTATTTTATCATTTCCTCGTTCATATTTCTTTCTTCGCATTATGGTTGTTATGGCGACAGGTGCGACTTCACTCTCGATTTTGACCGTTAGCTGAGAGCAGAAACCCAAAAATTGGGATGGGTAATGACTCAGGATATTGCAGTGCGTCCCGAGATTTATGTTTTTATAGATTTGTAAATAGATTTGTTTTGTGGAGTTAGCAACCCACCGCAGTTCTCCAGCCGTGATGTATTTGAAAGGCTGCCATGCAGTGAGGGAAAAATGTGACTTCGGTTACCGCGTCTAGTTCGAGCCCAGCGGGGCAAAGACAGCAGCGGATAGTGGGGAATTGCGGACGCTGACATCGTCGGTCCCGAGATACAGAACGAGGCGAAGCGCGCTCGCTTTGCATCTACGCTTTGCCTTTGTTCAACTGTTCGTCAGCGTGAGTTGTTTCTGATAAAATCACTTTCGCCGGTTGTTTCTGCGGAAATAAAGCAAAAGGACACTAAATATTGTCATTGCAAATTATGTTTTACCAGCTTTTGCGTTTATGACGGAAAAAACTTGCTATTTCGTCTCACCGGGACCGACGATGTCTGCTTCCGTGTATTGCTATTTCGAGGCGACTGCAAAGCCTGGGAAGATGCTGGGCCTTTTCCTCGATATTATTATATGATCTCTATGTTCGATGTAGACAGGGGCGGATGCAGGAATTTTCTGAGGGGGGTCAGGTGTTGGTCAGCGTACCATTTGTTTAGGAATCCCCTCCACCTCTCCTTCGTTTTACGCCCTAAATATTACACATGCAGAAATCAAGAGGGGGTCAGGACATCCGGACCCCCCTCTAAATCCGCCCCTGGATGTAGACCGTCTCGATGCTCGTAAGAGCCATCAATGCAAACTCCTACTTCTCTCCCGCCTGGCTCTGTAAAACTACCGAGCTCGTCAAATACCACAAAAAAGTGGGAGCGTTCAAATACCACAAAGTGGGAGCGTAAGTTCTTCTGAAAAAGCTCCTTCAATAGATCTAGAAGCCTTGTCTATGTTATATTATTTTCAACCACATATGAACGCGACGTTCCACTTGTAAAACGTCCAACAAGTTAAAAATGTACGATGGCATCCGTCGTATATTCATTACTTTCATAACATCGTGGCACCTCGTATCCTAATCTTTCCTCGTTCATATGTTTGTTTTCGCATTACGGTTGTTACGGCGTCAAATAAAAAAGACGCAACAGTTATTTAATTACATGCACGAAGCAAGTAATCTAAAAACCGTGCAGTTTGTGGTTTCAGTCCACCTAAGCTTATGAGTCCAAAATGTCATGTGTTGAAACAAATAAAAGTCATTGCCAAAATGATTAGTATAGAAAGTGAGTCTAACGTGGGTATCTTCCAGCAGACGTTCGCGCGCCTTCAATACGATTTCTCAATAAATCGGCGCTGTGCCCCTTGGACACACTTTGGGGGCCAACACATGTTTACGTCGCTGCCCGAAATCTTGAATCAGCGTGTAGTGCTGCACCACAATAAAATGCAAAACGGACTCTATAGGCTGGTTCACACAGTTGCGTTCAGTTCCGCTCGAGTACGACGCGTGCATTTCAAGCTCAGGCATGTCTATGCTCGACGCAACTGTAGCCATAGCAACCTCTGGTTGTAATCAGGTCTCAAGTGGTTGCAGTCGCAGTCAAACGAAAATGTGTGAACCAGCCTTCAATCGCTCCCAACCGCGTAAGCAAAATCAAAAACGAAAAAAAATGGGAGTGGAGCGATCAATGGGATTCATCCGATGGAAATGCGTGAGCATTAGTTCCTCCTTACCTCCTTCGTGTCACGCAACACGAAATCATGTAATCCTACGTGATAACGTGACACGAAAACGTCATCTTACTGATCACCTGATACGAACTGACGTCATCTTACGTGATCACGTGACACAAACACATCATCTTACGTGATCTCGTTACAGGGAATGACGTCATCTTACGTGATCACGCTATACGAAATGACGTCAGCTTACGTGATCACGTGACACGTCATCTTACGTGATCACGTAACACGTCATCTTGTAAGTCAACCTCTCCCCAGAGCAGCGCGCTCCGCACTTCCCGGGCCCGTGCAGTGCTGTAGTCGAAAGCAAGCTCCCTATGGCACGCGAAAGCTTCTGAAATCCCACATTGAGAATACTCGTAAGCGACCGTCTGTGGAAGCTTCGCACGTTGAGGTTTTTGGTGAGATCGAGCCATCGTGTTCCATTAACTATTGGTGAAGTTATCGTTCAATGAAGCCCTAAAAAAATATGAATGTAGTTGGTATAGACATCAAGATCTAATCACAAATGCGGTTTGACGTCGTTTAATTCACGTGTATATACAAGTGTAGCAATAAAGGAGTTATTTGTGCATACATGTTTAAAAAAAGTGTTTGTTATTCGACATAGGCCGTTGGGAGAACGATGTGTTCAGATTTTTCTTCATGTGCGCAAGTACACTTGACGCAATAAATAGTGACGATTTCGTCGTCCCAGTGGTGAGCAGGTGATTTCTTGCTAAATAAAATAATGACATTTCACAAACCAAGTTTTGTGACATATGCTTTTCCAATGTCTAGCCACTATTTCGGAACCTTTCAGTCTAAACGAGTATACTTCTGTTTGTTTGTGCTAGCTTAGGAGGGGGTCACAGAGCCTATATTTTTATCTTCCTCTAGGACAGACGTACAGAGTCATACCGCAACACGCGTCTGTGGAACACACAGAGCTATCGCTCTCCTGTTGGCGGTACAGTAGCAGACGACACAACGTAGCTCCGTAGTTTATCGAGAACACGGCTTTTTGCCCTCGCCCACGCAGCCTAAAATAATATGGCCATGGTACCATGACAGCCCCGACTAGGTTAACATTCAAAACCACTGGGCGCAGCGTCGTTGGGCCTTCCCCAATTTGACCCCTCGTCCACCCCCCCCACCCCCCCGGGCAGAAAGACATCCTTCAAAGTTCATACATCGAAGGTGCCAGAACAGCGTGATAATTTATGTGTACAAACCGAACACAGCGTGCAATATTCTTGTTCCGCGGTCAAACGACACCAATGGTGGAGAGTGAGATAGAAGGCCCCGAACTTGAGACTTCTTCATTATTAGGGGGGAAAGATGAGGGAGAGGATGTGCTGCTGCCGTTATTACTCCGTACGCTCTTCAGCGCAGCAGAAAGCAAATCACGCCCGCTATGTCGACTTGGAATGGAAAACTGCATTTGCAGCTTTCTATTCCTACCGATCGATCGTACTGTGGGGAGCCGTTTCCAACCGCGTTAATTAGCGCCTCGAGATAATCTGGCCCTTAAATCTCATGCGCGAGAGAGCGTGAGAGTGAGAGAGATGGCGTACGAGGTGAGAACTCCGTGTGAGAAAAGCGCTAGCCCGAGGACCCCTTCTCCTCCGCTGACGTCGTCGCTTATCAGTTTCCTGCCCGTGCACGTTTTCTGTTTTTTAGCGGGAAGCCGAAGGGAGGCGGAGGGGTCGCATGGTTCCATCAGCGTCATTTTGCTTCTATCTCGACGTAATTATGCATGAAAGATCATTTGTGTGGTACACTCGCGCGAGCAGCACGCGCACTCGTGGTTCGTTCGCTCGCGCCGAGGGAAACGGTATCGGGAGCACGTCGCACGCGATGCAAAGGCGAGGAGACTCGTTGATTAATTCAACCAGCGTCGCTAAACTTGCGCCGCTGGGCATTTTGTTGTTTTGTCTCACGTGTTTCTGAACTTCTTCATTGTTGTTGCTCTTGCTAAGTGGATTGTATATGGAGAGATACTCACACATTTATTGGTTCATTCTCTGTTGTCTTGCCGGTTGTGTTTGTTCAAGGTATAATTACTGTTAATTCATTGATACTCTTGGAGGGCCCAAGTTGGTGTTCCTATGTCTCTTTATCGTTTGCGTTTTACCCCTGATTTTATTTTTATGCGACGGTGACGGGTTGAATCAATAGGAGTGCAATTTAGCAGATTAAGCTTTGCTTTACCAAAAGTTTTAGGGACACACAATTTACGTTTAAGATACCCTGTTTTTTTTTAGTAAGGTCTATTTCCGTATGTTTGATAAGTTGTTCTAGCGTATTAACCGATATGTCAGCCTTATTTCTAGATGCCACCTCTAGCGCCTCAGGAAATCGTTCTTTTTTTCTACCTACTTTTCTATTTTTAAGTCTTTTTTTTTTTGTAGATATACCCCATATTTTTGTAGTCTAGATAACATATCAAACTCAAAGTTTCCGAGAGTATATTGGGTTCAAAATAAGCCCTACTGTAAGGAGGTTCTGGGATCAATCGACGCTGATAACTAACGAAAAGTTTTGTTCGTGGTAGGTAGCACACCTTACGTTATTGTGCACGGAAACTTGAAACATTATCGGATCCGGCTCAATTGCAACGACACATAAACTAGGACACATATTTTTCATTTGAGCTTACATACACTGGAATAAGAAGAAGGCTGTGAATTTGCTTTTGTGTGTCTGTAGTTTTGTCATGCATTCTTAGTGATATAATGGATGCTTAATGTAAACGTGAATTGATTCCGCGCAACATGTACAGCTTTCCACTAATTAAGGAAAGGAATATTACTAACACGTTAAACATTTTTTTAATTTTTTTTTATTCCAATTTATGCTGACGACACTGAATTCTCCCACACCCGTCGTCACTACTCCAAGAAATCTGAATATGTATAGAAATAGGAATTTGCAAAGGACACATACATGTGTATAGTATATTAAAATATTGCGCTCGTCTCCAAGCAACAAGTAGCGAGCGACCAGAGATTTTTTTCTATAGAGCAAAACGTCATCTTGGAAATGGTACACGATCTCACGTGGTCCTCTACTTTGGAGTCTTCAGGTGTCGCTGTGACAACGATGTTCTTCGATCCCGAGCCTGCCTCGTCTTGGGGAACAGTGCGAGTGGCTCACCAACTCGGGGAATGTACTCAGAGGGTCGCCATTCGGTGCGCGAGCGTTAACTCCGGGAGGGGGACTTGCCATCCGAATCCCGCTCCCCCGATTCGGCTTTCCTAATTCGGGTTTGTGTGGGAAGATGTTTGGGGGTGCGAGGTAGGGGAAACGGCATGAGAGGAGGCTCACGTCGGCTCTTTCGCTGAAGCTAATGAGGAGGTGCCTGTGTTTGTCTGGGCATTCATGCGGGTGCGGTGAAGTCGTGCGTGCTTCTCTCCCGGGAGATTGTCGGTTTCCGGGTTTGTTCCTGGTTTGTAAATGCCTCTTTGGCTTTCGGCTGTTCGTGCAATTCGTTAGAAAGGACGGGAGGGGTAGTGCGTTATATCGTTACAAAAGCTAGAAGGCTTTATGTTTAGTGTATATATTAAATAGTTCGTATTATAACGTATAGCGCCCTCAAACATAAGGCAGGCAATAAAACGCATATATAATACGCCATCAACTCAGAAATTCAACTGTCGCCAGAGCAGCTGAACCAATTACCTAGGGTCACTGAATGACCACGGACTCTGAAGGGAATTGGGTGGTCAAGCCACGAATAATAATGGTAAAGCCACTGAAAACAGAAAATCCTGTGGTGAGTAGCATCAAGCTTTCAGGCACTTTACAGTGCTTAAGCTGGGACAAGACATTTACTTATAGGTCGCCAACTGAATTTTGTATAAAAGCGACTAGAAATAAACAAAATCGAGTAGTGACATAATATAGACTATTGTAGACTATCACGAGTGTCATAAGAATTTATTCATTCACACAAAAGATCACACCACGTGCAGAAATCGTCTTCAAAACGTCTCACGCGTACATTACCAATAAAGAAGGTTGCTGTTCCATCCGGATTCCCGTGGTGCCACTTTGAATTGGAAGACTATTTTATGTTTCATTATTTAATGTCGCAGAAAACGATTGAACTCTGTTCAAAAGTGTTTCGGTTATCCCTAATATGTGATTCCTTAAAGTGAAAAATGAGAGTCACTTCACTATTTGCTTTCAGACCGCATTCACTATAAGGTCGGGTACAAAAGAGTTGGCGCATGTAATAAAGTGGCGGTACCGCGATTTTTGAAGTTACAATAAATATCGCATACAATTAGTCATTGACGTTCATAACCTTCGAATCACGCATTAGCATTTCTCTCCCCGTAAGAGTAAGCGCAAAAAAAAAAAAGAAGAGGAACGAGCAGGTTTATTTCCTAATTTCTCAACCATAACAAGCGTCCACGTCATCTGAGCCCAATTAAATTCCGCCAATGTGTTTCGTAGCCATAAACATTAAATTACTCGCGCATACCATTTTATAATAAATACATGTTTTCTTAACTCTTTCAGCAAGGTGTTTACTTCTAGTGTAACCCTCAATTATATGTTGTAATCCCTTATTGCTTGATTTGTCAAAATAATATGTGACTCAATATATGTTGTGTTGCTTGATGCCAATGTTGAAGTCTTCTGCTAATACCGTGGAATCATTGTTATTGAATGCATTAATTAGTTTATCGAATTCTTCGCAAAAACAATTTAAATTTCCCCTAGGTGATCTTACACCGCGCTTAATGTAAAAACATACTTCGGCTTTTAATATATCCATTAATAGCTTTAGCACGACGCAAAGACACCTCAATACAATAAAAAAGCCAGCTAGTTTTAATGTATACAAATATCGCTCCCCCTCCTCTGCCTTCAAGGTTTGGCTATTCCCGCCAATGCAGCAATTGCACACAAGCCACAACCCGAATACTGGTCGAGTCATTGACTTTCACGACCCAAATTAATTCCAGTACTCACGCAATGCTCATATTGAATATATGAGCCTCACCAAAATTGGGTCACACGGAAGTAAACCTCGTAAAGCCCCTGGACTATATCAAGACTCCAACCCCCGTGCGACTTCATCAATTTGTGAAAGAGAGAACGTAAAAAAAAAAGAATTGTGGCAGAATATGCTGCGCTGATTGTCGATAAAATGCGATTACATTTTGCATCGACTTGTACTGCGTTGCTGCGGGATCGACTGGAAATTTGATCGAACCGAAGCTCGTTTTGCACGTTGCGCACGCTACGAACCCGTATATACCAACTTGTCGAGGAACGCCGCTGAGATCAACCCCGCAAGGTGGTCCTTCACAGCGCTCACGACCGACTGGAACCACATGCAGTCGTACACGCAGGACGCCACGCCGAACCAGTTGTTGTGGCACTCATTTTTTAAAAGTACTTGTGGGCCAACACATACTTTCTATCACTCGTCGTTGCGCCGTTCCATTGCCGATGCTGCTCTCGCCGGCTTGGCGTCCCCCTCACGTTGTAGCCTTAATAGCCTCTCTTCGTCTGTTTCGCAAGACGACTCGCTGCTTGGTGTCCCGTTTGCATCGCAGTCGAAGTTGCCGTTCTTGGTCGATTTCCTGACCTGCTCGTTGTTTCTTGTTTTTCGAGTTTTATGCAAATGCATCTCACGTTTTTCCGCAGTCTTCTCGGCACATGGCTGTCGTTCTTGCGGCTCGGTTGTATGATTAAGACATCTGGAGAACCTTCTCTGCTGCGGAATGGAGGCGTTGCGAATCGCATGGTCTTTACGCAGCAGCCAATGGTGGCTTCGTTGATTAAAAACAAAAGGATGGACACAAAACTATGGCGGGTTTTTCTAGCAACGCTATCAAATTTACAAGTTTTCTTTTATCCTTGAAATTACACCGCCACAAAAACCTTTTTTGCTCGGTGCGTGTTGCTCGCGAGTATACTTGGGTCCTACTAGTGCCGGTAACCTCTTCTAAAGTTGGAAACATTGTGACTCAATATCGTTATACTGCCGCTTTAAGGCGACTGAAGTATGCTCTTGTTCTGAAATATATTTACTCGAGTTTTGTTAAATTATTCTATGCATTCTTACACCACATTTTCTTTCTTTTGTTGTGTCCTACACTCACACGACGACCGACAGTCAAGGCTCCTCCAAAATATCGAACATTGACCCGATTGCGTGCGAGTGTTTGCCCATACACCTTTCAAACACCTGAGAGTTTCTGTGCAGCGCAATCCGGAAATCTGCGTAGCCCGACACGAAAGCAGGCACACGGAAGGCGGAAGAAGCGGCCACGGCTGGCGCGGATTCGGCACAGTGATCAATGACTTGGCGGCGTGATGAATGGGCCCACCTGACCGGCGCTGCGTGCGACGGCGCCTCACACGTAATCCGATGGGAAAGGTTAACGAGGCCAGCAGCGGAAATGAGCGGCCAATTGATGACCGGGCCAGGCGAAACTACACACGCCGGGAAACGGATCGATTACAATAGTGGTACTGTGAAGGGAGTTGTGTACCCGTCGTGGACGTGAGCTCCGGGGCATCGCAGGGTCTCTAGAATCTTGTGGTTGTGGCCTTAAAGTAACGTGACAAGCTGGAATTTTTGAATGTTAGCGCGTCGAGAGTATCGATTGAAAGAAAAGGAAATACTCAAACATCCTCAAGGCGAGTTCAATGTTAAGAATTATTGAAAGGACGGTGGTTTAGAGTATCTTTATACAAAGCACTGCTGCTCAGACACAGATTGATGTGTATACCCTTGTATGCTACTGAAATCAGAGTTCAACCATTTCTTTATCCTTCAAAACCTTTAGGAAGTGTAAAAGCACTGATGACAAGGATTAAGTGGACGTAAAACTTCGTCTTGGTTCTTGATGTTTTCTGCGCTTTTATATATTTTTTTTAACTGGGAAGAAAATAGCTCAATTAAATACTTTCAAAAAGAGGTATGCTGAAAATTGCTATTAATAAGGGCTATTTTTTGCATTTGATTTTGTTGGGCCACTTACGACATCTTAGCAGAGTAATATAAGAAGTTGAAAAAATTAATATGGTAAATTTGAAACAGGACATAGTGAGGATAACGGCAGGTTTAGTATTTTGCAGTACGAACAAAAATGGTGTGTGCAGTGAGGCAAAGTTTAAAATTTGAAGATATAATCTATAAGACCGATTGTGCGGCCTCATCAGGTAATCAGCCTTCTGCATTATCATTTGATCATGAAAATGGTTATAGAAAAATTTCAGCATAAGGATTTCTAGCCGGGTAGCATTAAATGGCCGATTCAGTTAGTCTTTTAATTCCGAAACAGGTTGACGCAGGCCAGGCGCGTACCCAGGGGGGGGGGGGAGAGGGTGTTCAGGTGTCAGAACACCCCGGAAATTTTACTTTATCATATATATATATATATATATATATATATATATATATATATATATATATATATGTGTGTGTGTGTGTGTGTGTGTGTGTATGTGTGTGTGTGATTGCACCACCACCTTGAAACACCCCCGAAAATATTTTCTGGATAAGCCACTGACGCAGGCAATAGGTATATCGAATCTATCCATTCGATTTTCTATAACCTTTATTTATCATATTAGTTAGATTGTAGGAGGGTGCCAGACAATATAAGCATATTCCAGAATTAATCGAAAAAATGTCAAATGCAGAGCTGGCTTTAGTATTGGTTACAGTAACTAAATATTCTCTTGAAAAATCCCTAAAATCTGTAGGACTTCTAGGAGGTAACCGGTATGCATATTCCACGCTAAATCCACAGTGAAAATAACGCTTAAGTAGCGAATGCTAGAAACGCTTTCTAGTTAACTGTCGTCTAACAGATAGACTGGTTGAAAAGACGACCTAAACATTTTTTTATAAAGTATCATATGTTTACATGTACCCGCGTTTAATTCCATTTTTCAATTTTGACACCGGAAAATCGAGCCGTAAAGAGTTTAGGTCCTCGTTTTCAAATATGTAACTCTAAATTATACAATTAATGTCGAAAAGCCCAATATGGTAAGATATATCTTGGGATATGCTATTAATATGGGCATATCTGAAAAAATTAAGTACAGCTGATGGCACCTGCACGTCAGATTTACATCTGTTGAAAGGTACGCATTCCGTTCTATGGCACAAAAATTCCTCCAGCCAAATGCTAACATTGCAGTGAAGCTGCAAGTGAATATAGGGCGAAAAACGCATGCGAGCTGATGAATGATATATATAGTAAACCTGAGATAGAGGAATAATAAAAAAGTGGACTTCGTGTTTTGTAAATTTTTATTTTTATTAATTGTCTCTCGTTCAGTGTGGAAGTTTTTAGCACTCACGGTGACGTATTATGAGGGAGGACCTGTTGCTTTCAATGTAAGTTTTATTCTCGTAAAACAGATTCTGCGTTCCATTATTTTGTTGCTTAATTCAAGGCATCAGTAGAAAAATTAACATGGTGGCTATGATACCGGACATTGTGAAAATAATAAGAGGTTACAGTCTTTTGCAGTACGAACAAAATGATAAGTGACAGTGTGGCAAAGTTTAAACTTTGAAATGGTGATAAATCTCTAAGGCAGATTGTGCGGCTTCATCAGATAATCCTCCTTCTGTAGCATCGTTTGGTCGTGAAAAATCTAGACAAAATTTCAGGATGAGGTTTCTTTCAGCGGATAGATTGTAATGGCCAGTTGAGTTCGTCTTTCATTTTCTTAACAGTTTGACGCAGACAATAGTAATTTGAATCGAATCTATAGCATTTCGATTTTGCATTACCTTTATCTTTTCAATTAGTCTGTCTGTAAGAGCGTCCCATACAATACAAGCATACTCTAGAATCGATCGGATTACCGTAAAATTCAGAGTAGTATGATGTTATTTGTCATTTTTAGTGAGGTAAATGGCATGTTTGTGATTAGTTTGTTCAATTAAAATGTTATTACACTCTTTCACTGCTTTTTATAATATGCTTTCATTCATCCAAGATTTACATTTATTTTAAGTTTGTGTGGTTTTCTATATTGCACCAAAACTGTTTGATAGTGTACACCAGAAAAATTCAATAGACTGCTTTTGTGATCACAATTATGCTTCTCGTGCGCGTCCACCAAATATAACGAGAAGGTCCACACTCAAAGTTTAGCAAGGGAATGCGAGACAAACGCAGAGCTTATGCCCTATTAGTCTCATCCAAACATCAGTTTAAACCTCCTTGCCGTTTACCTTGATCCCAGATTTGTTTGTTTTCTTACAAGCGGCACAGTCGTCCTGGGTCAACCTTCAACCAAAACAAGTTACGTATATTTACAAAAGGTGCAGAACATGTAGTCTCATTTCAGTTCAGGTTATATAGCGCCAACCATCATGTTTGAACAGTCCTTCTCTAGTTCGAAATGCGGCGCGAGGCGTATGTCCGACACGGGATTCTACGATGATCGGCGTCACGCCTGCAGTTAACGCATCTAACGCACGTTTCTGAACCGTTTTTCCACGCTTGTTTTTCTGAATTAATAAAGCAGCTCCCTGAGACTTACTGCCTTTACATTTGCCAATTATTCTTGTCACCGGCTTAAGCTGAGCTAATTGGTTCATTGCTTACAACGCGTGTGAATCTAGATTTTTTTGTGGTGTATTTTTTGTGTAGCTGGCCCGTCGTAAGACAATTATTTGATCAGTCAACACGTTTCGTGAGAACCAGTGTTCAAATATTTGCTTATAATTCGCGACCTGATTCCAGAAACCTGAGGTTTCCAATAAATTTTAATTCACGCACTTTTAAAACAGAAAAGGCGCTTTTTGGTACCTTCATTTCTTTCTTTCCTTCTTTATTTAGAAATGCTACCAGTTTCTTTTGGAAACTTTAGTAGGCTGGTTATAAGGTGAAATAAAAGTTACATAGTTTGTAGTGCATGGTTGAAAAAGTCTGTGAGAAGAATGGGGCTACTCAGTGGAGACACAGGAGGATCCTAATACAATGAAATACACTTGTAAATGTAAAATCACATGAGACCAGTAGAAAATGATAAACCGATGGGAACAAGCAGAATACACATATATGAGATGATTGCCCAGAGCAGTTGGGAATGATTCTATGGATGTGGTGTGAACAATGGTGTCAAGTAAGCTATAACATTTTGAGACTACTTGCGGAAAGAATGAGTATTTGAAAAAGTTGTTGTTACTCTGATATTCTGTGTATAGCCTGACATGATTCATTCTTGTAGCTCTAAAAGTGTGCGTACTAACATATTTCCTTTTGTTTATAAGGGTTTGGCCGCCTAATATTTCAAATAGGAGCTTTAGTTTTGAGATGTTGGCCTTTTTCTCGAATGGTGCAGGTTGAGCTAAATTGCATAAGTGGGACGGTGAATCAGAGTAGCGAAATTTAATAATAATGAATCTTGCAGCCAGGTGCTCCACATTGTCTATTTGGGCGACGTGTGTTTTATAGTGGGGAAATCATACGACGCTAGGATATTCCACTATGGGGCGTACCAGTGCCCTAGAGGCTACTACCTTTGTTTCGTTGGATTCTGAATTTAAAACTCTTCTTAGATACCGTAGTTGGTTAATTGCTTTGGTAGTAATGAAGTCGATGTGGGTTTCGCATCTAAGGCTCTGCTGAAAGTGGAGTACGTGGTATTTGTGTTGTTCGACGTTTTGAAGGGGAGTGTTTTCATTGCTGTAGGGAAATTGCAAGGTACATTTTTTTATTACTGATTGTCATGTAAATGGTTTTTTTGTGTTTAATACATTTTGCCAATCAGAACACCTGTCACTGATCGCTTACAGTGCACTGTCTAGTAAAAGGTGGTTGTTCTGAGGTTTGACCTCTGTGTTCAATGTGCTGTCGTCTGCGAACAGTCTAATGTTTGCATCAATATTGTCTACTATCATTAAAATAAAGTGAGAAGAGAAGTGGTGCTAGCACAGGCCCCTGTGGGACTCCGGAAGTAACTGTTGTTAAAGGTGAACTCTGACCGTTAACTTTGACGAACTGTTTTCTATCAGTAATCTATGCTTCACTCCAACTAAAAATGTTTCCTGTGCCAAGTAAAGATTTAAGTTTTAGCAATAATTTTGTGTGTTAGACTTTGGCTTTGGAAAAATCTAAGAAGATGGCGTCATTTGAGTACGATTATTAATTGTTGCGGATAAAGCGCGAGACACATGCGCGAAAAATCCATCCGATCCGACGTCCGATCCGGCAGTACGACTGCCTGATCCGAAAAATTTGGTCGCTTCAGACGTCGGATCGGCGATCCGACGTGCGTCCAACTCGCCAGATAGTTTCGCACGGCGGACGGATTGTCGGATGCGTCCAGCCAATGACAGCACAGCTAGCGCGAACGTCATGATGACGTACCTTGTCTGGCGGGACGGGCGACAGGAAGCCGGACGCGTGGATCCCGTTGACTCATTCGAAAAAGATGGCCCCGGCAAAGACTGCACGCGCTAGCGAGAACGAGCTCCTAACTTCGTTCGTGCGAGCTAGACCGTCAATCTGGGACCAGAGGTCTATGAACGCGGACCTCCGTTGGAGTGCTTGGATCTCCTGGGCGGAGCCGAAAGGATCGTCGTGTCGCATGCAAGGTCGGAAGCGTGTGTCTTAAACTGTCGCGTGCGGCAATTCGGAGCGGCGTTCGGAATGTCGGATCGGACGTCGGATCGGACGATTCTGCCGTCCATGTGTCTCGCGCTTAAATCATGCACACATTCTGTTAGCTGCGTAACGTTAAAAGTCAACACCGAAAGCCATGTTGATGGCTGGTTAACAGGTGATTTGTTTATATAAGTACAGTGATGTGTTTTAGTACAACATGCTCAAGTATTTTAGAACAAGACGATGTAAGCGAAATGGGTCTATTATTGGACGCGTCTTTCTTATCACCGGATTTATAAATAAGTACCATTTGAGCAAGTTTCCAGTCAGATGGTATATGAGCTGTTTCTAGTGATTTAATAAATATTAATGTCAGACACTCAGCGGATCATTCCGCGTAACGTTTAAGAAATACGTTTGGGATATTATATGGGCCACAGCTTTTCTTAGTGTTTAGACTTCAATGGAGGGAGAGAATGCCAGATTCAGATATAGCGTTGTTATCAATGAGTGGGGTCTGGCAGTGATTAAAAGGGATTGTCCGTCCATTATCTGTTGTGAACATGGATTCAAAATAAGCATTTACTGCCAGAGGAAATTCTGAGTGTTCGTGAGAGACTGATTCTGTAGCGCTGGATTTTCTTGGGTTCACGTATCTCCAGAATTTCCCAGGGAAGTTCTAATAAATGACTGAAGAGTGCAGTTCAAATACGATCGTTTGGCGGTTTTTATTTTCTGTTTCAATGTACTATTCAAAACCGAAAACTGGTTTCTGTTAGGTGGTACTTTTTGCTCCTTCGCTCTTTTCCTCAGCCGGGCGAACTTACGTTTGGTATGAATATACTCTCGAGTTATCCATGGGTCATATTCTTTTTTTCCTTTACTCTTGGTAGGGATGAACTTAACCATACAATAATTCACTGTTTTCTTAAAAACAAATCACATAAATTATCTACGGAAGTATGGTTATTGAGAGAAAGTTCTAGAAATGGATCGTATTGCATATCAAAGAGGTCAAGAATTCCAACATCGTCTGCTTTATTGTAGTCCAGCACTCCGGAACATGGAGACGAGTTGTTAATCGGTGATCGCGTTTTGGAGGACGCCAAGACCTCTGAGCGATCAGAAACGCTGTCTAGAATATCTACCGTACAATCGAGTGTTTCAAAGTGTTGACTTAAAATACAAGGTCAAGCAATGATTAAGATAAACCATGAACACGCGCATGGCCTCTCTTACTATCTAGTCGAGGTTATAACAAAAACACATTTCGAGTAGAGCGTCCGCGTTTACAGGTTTTTTGGACCCGTGACGTTCCCAGTAAATTTCCGGAACGCTGAACTCACCGGCCGTGATGACTCCTCTATTACTGTTTACATTTTCCTCAACATAGCTGTGAAGAGTGTCAAAGAAACTATGCGGTTCGCCGAGAGGCCTATATATGGCACCAACAAAACATGAATACTCGTGAAAAGAAACTTTGCACCAAATCGATTAAAATCCAGGAACATCGGGAATTTCGCTATATTTAAAGCCCTTTTTAATAGCGATGGCCACCCCGCCGCCACGGCCACACTCTTAAAATGAGTCGTGATATTTACGAGGATAGTTTTTGCAGCTCTATTTCCATACATTTCTCGTCAAAATAACGTAAATCATTTAAAAAAATTATCTGGGAAAAGTTAAAAAAAATTTAGGCACCGGCAGACTACCTGCAAGACCACCACACGTATCTTCGCCACGCAGCCGCACGAGGAGCGAACATTCTTCGTAAGCGAAGCCTTTGGAGCTGCAATCGGTTCATTGTGTCCCGGGAGCTCTGGAAAGCGGTAGTAGTACCTGGAGCTGCAATCGGTTCATTGTGTCCCGGGAGCTCTGGAAAGCGGTAGTAGTACCTGGAGCTGCAATCGGTTCATTGTGTCCCGGGAGCTCTGGAAAGCGGTAGTAGTACCTGGACTTACATTTGCAAACGCCGTAGTATGCGTTCCCGGTGATGTCCGAGCCCATATGGAACGCCGACACAGAGAGATTGGACGCAAGGCATTGGGCTGCCACGGGGGTCGCCAACGAGGCAGTACAGGGCGAGCTGGGCTGGTCCTCCTTTGAGGCTCGGGAGGCGAGCAGCAAAATTACCTACTACGGGCGTCTTCGCCATATGGACCGCTGCAGGTGGGCCAGGAGGTTGTTTATGCACACTCACCTGACGGGGCTGCGGACTCACTGGCACAAGCGCCTTCATCAACTTGAGCACAAGTATGGCTTTTTTTCTGACCCCGTTGAAGCGTCATCAGAAAGGGAATGGGCGTCAGAGGTTAAGAAGTAAGTCCATGACAACGAGGCCCAACAATGGCTCCGAGACACACAAACAAAGTCGGCGCTCCAAGTGTACCTGACCCACAAAACAACCATCGCATCGGAAGCACTGCTGTACGACAACAGCCTGGGCAGCCGCTTGTTGTCTGAGGCGCGCGCCGGGGCCCTCCGGACACTAGTTTACAGGCGCCGGTTTGATGCTACGGTGACCTCGAGCGCATGTCGGGTCTGTGGAGGCTACGATGAAACGGTGGAGCACATTGTGCTAGATTGTGCGGGACTTCAGCCGTCCCTGTGCCCACGCCTGCAGAGCCCCTTAGTGCTCGCTGAGGCGTTGAGCTTCACAATTACTGAAATCGGGCACAACCAAGCAGACTACTCTTATGCACAAAGCTCTGCAGCTACGCAGATAAAGGGGCCTTCTAGCGGCCGGCACAGGCTTGCAGTGGCCACTAAAGAAAGACTTGAAGATTGGTGGAATAAGATCCACCTCAGGGGGCACTAAGATCTCCTCGCTCCCAGGCTTGGGCACGAACTTAGTTCGCGCTCGCCCGTTTCAAAGGGAACAAGCCGCATCCTCCTCCTCCTCCTCATCATCATCATCATCACCCTAGTTTGCGAGCATAGACGTGAAAATGACGACTGAATGGTTTCCGAAACTTTCCTCGTGAAAATAACGTACTGCCGTTTTTCTAAATTGACTAGGAAAGTCATCATTTTGATTTGCGGCTATGTACGTGAAAATTACGACGAAATCTTTTCCAGCTCTATTTCCAAAAATTTCTCGTGAAAATGACGTACCAGCGTCTTCTGAAACTGTGTGAGAAAAGCCATAAAGAAAATGTGCATTGCATTTTTTAACTGAAAGTATGTATGTGTAGCACACAAACATTATGATCAGTGTTCTTTACGTCATTAATAAGAAAACAATTGAAATATCACTTATCACTTTATTCTAGTTTGCAAGCCTGCCTCACTGTACACTCTCCTCGGTGATGATGGTGTGCCATTCCATCCTGCGTAAAAAAGAAGAAAAATTACCCTATGCCACCCAATGATATAACGTCACACAACTCACTCAAAGGACCACTATGCGAGGATGGCAAGAGAGATAGTAACAGCTTCATCCTGACACAAGGGTGAGGAAAATCGGACAATAGCATTTCTGAAAGTCTGATATGTCAGACATTGGTGGTGTGCCTTCTTTGCATGCCCACGGCTGTGCTACAGGTAATAGTGTTCACTGTAGGGCACAACATTTATTACCTCAAACCTTAGACACCATAAAGAAAATTATTGACAAACAATAGCCTTCTCCAGATTCAAGGTTGCAGCTGCTACATTTGAAGCACATATGGATTGATGAAGACCACAGCGAAAACATCCGCAAATGGCCATTTTTCAGGGCTGTGCTAATATTAATATTTTCTCATTGCAGTTTAGTATTATACGGCATTCGATATCGGTTTCAACATTAATCGTACTACTGTAAACGACTTAATTTTTGCAAAGGCTTAGTTTTTGCGAGTTTATCGAAATTGCTTAAAATTGATCATGCAAATAAGTAACAACTTGCTACGAATACATTGAACATTACTCCTGATTACGAAATTTTGTACCCGCAAAGTATTTCCAAAACTGACACTTCACAAAATACATGAAATATCAATCTCGCGAAAATAAAGTCGTTTACGCCATTCTAACCTTTTAAAGCGCTCGTAAAGTCACCATTGCAATGAATTGGCTTTGTTCAGTGCGCTTCTCCGCATGTGAACTGCGCTGCGGAGAAGCGACACCCATGGAGCAGACTCCGCAATCGCATTAGTCGCGCTAACACCCAACACCACCTAGAATAATCAAAGCCTCGGCATCGCCTCCTCTCCCTTCATGAAACGTCATCAAAGTCGGATGGCGCTAACTCGGCTGCTGGGCCCGAGTCCAACCTTCGACGCGCTGATGGAACACGAGCTCCGGCCGAACACTGATGCAGCACTTGTGTCCAATCTCAGGCCTCAATTGATCTGGCTGTGATGATGGTGCGGAGGCCTTCTGCTTATCTAGGTGGTGTTGTAACACCCCGGTCACAAGAATCTCGCTTCGTCGCAGTGCAGACTCATACTTTGGTGGGAAATGCACACCTCCATAGCGGAGAGGTTCACATGTACACAGGAAGAATTAAGAAAACAATTGAAACATGGATGGGTGAATGTTTATGCATCTGATGGATGTCGGTGCTCCCCTCGAGGTCAAATTTAGAAAACAAATAACACTGTGGCTATTCTGTTATCAAGAATATGTATTAGGCAGCAATGTCCTAACAAGCTATGTCACGACATTGCAGCAACATTTCTAATTTGAAATTTAAGGATGAGCATGGCGAGAAGACCATCAAATCGTATATTTATACTCACAACCTCTAGGTGGGCCTTGACCTCATGACAGCCAGAGCCACTACATAATTTGGATCAGAACTAACCGAGCTTTGGCAGTGGGCAGGATGATAACGAGATCAATTAGATTTTCATTTAAAAGTATATTTATTGCCCTCATGCTGATTATGTACGCTTATAAATATATATGCCCATGCAACATGCTGCTGACAAGCATAAATAAATGACAAGCTTTGCTTGCTGCCTCGATTACAACTGCGCAGCTTAAGCAGATCCTTGAGCATTTAACAAAGCATTCAGTTTGGTAATAAAAAAATTATTCTCTTCTAACTTTATTTCAGTGGATGACTATTTGCTCTTGATATTAGGTATTTTTTTGTACCGTACCTAAAGTTACTATTCGTGCACGATCATGCTCCTTCACTGACATATTACTGCTTTTTGAAAACATATGTACTTAAGTAACCAAAGCAGCCTACAGCTAAACAAGTGATACCAACACTGTCAGGATGGCTGAGGCTAGCGTGACGGCACTAGGTAACAGGCTTAGAGAGAGGCGCAGACACTGTGATATTCAACTGAAAAGTTAATGAGCTCAAGTCATTATTCACTTTAAGCCAAAAATTTATGATTTGCACATGCCTATTATTCCCAATAAGAAGCGAAAGGCAAACCAAGTAGTAGTCCGTTGATTTATTGCCGAAATAGAATACAATTTGAATACCAAACTGGATGCTTTGCTTATTTTTGGAAGGTTGCCATAAAAAATGCACTACTTAATTGGTGAAAAACAAAGCTTTGTAACACAATTATGTGCATGATTACATTCTACAAGACGTTTTACATGTATACACATCATTCTATTTCAAAGCTAACAGAATTTTCAAAAAAGGCCACGAGAGTTATGAGGATGTCTTCTTCATTGCGTGTTCGTTGGACTCTGCAGACATTAGTAACGGGAATAACCGTCACAGTATGCTGACTAATTGACGTAAATTTGTTAGCTTTGTAATTTATGGCTTTATGGGCCATGCTGCAACAGCAGTGTTAAAAGCCAGTCAATATTAAAGGCTACCCCGACTTAAACAATTCACGAAATGCCAAGCGGCTTCGACATATTCATTCTCTGACTTTTGTGTTTTAATGTCTGATGCAAAAACCACGCTCAGCTCGAGCTCAAGAATTTGTGCCGTTAATGGTGGGTAGAAGATGTGACATAGTCGTACTGGGCACGTTGTCACATTCTCGACAGTGTGTCCTTGGTAGATGCATCCGCGTCATACTTCCAAGATAGTGAAGGTGCGTCCGAAGCAACCACGTCCGCACAACATCCTGAGGTCTTCCCCGAGCGCGCAATTTTCGAATCGGGTGACGAAATGGCAGGGTGGCGCTCTTGTCCTATTTAACTCGGTCTCGGTAGACGCCAGTGGCCCAGGTTTCAACGGTGAGTTTCCAAACTGAGGGTTCTGGTAACGTTGCTGTCCATTATCTCGGCGAACTCGAACCCAATGTGGCCTGTTGCTTTTCGGCTGGGAGCGATGAATGTTATCATTAAACGGCGGACTCCCAGAACGTGAGAGGAGTACACTTGGTCTATTTGGGCTTTGTGTTTGGATACGTTATTTTGCTGGCACCTGTCTTAGTGTTTCATTAAACGGAGAGTTTCATATTCTCAGTTTCTAGGCAATTTTGTTTTAGAGCGGTGAGAATATATTAGAGCTGATTTGTGCAGCACACCGGCGGTCCTACAATAGCTTGCAAAGGGAAGCGAACAAATAAAACACTGTTAATTATAATATATAATTCACTACCTCGTGAAAAAGGTTTGTTCTGTAAAAACAACTGACTTATTTTTTTTTTTGGGGGGGGGGGGGTGGGTGTCAAAGATTCTGCCAACAGATTATGTTGTTAATATCAACGTGTTAGGTGAGCAATTACTGGTATTGCCTGACAGGAAGTAACATGCAAGCACGTTGAGATACGGCGGCGAGATACCACGGAAAATAGGCGTTTCAATTGCGTGCTATGGTTATTCGCTGTCACAGCATGACTAAAACGCTTGTAGTATTGTAAAATGTTAACAAACGCTACATAGGACATGGGCCTTTAACCACCTCTATAGTTAGTGATACACAACTCTCATTGCCTAGCTCTTGTAGCCTAAATTGAGAGCAACTTGCATGTATCATCATTAATTTGGAAGCAATTGCGTAAGTAGGTCTAGACATATTCTATCATGGCGTTGAAATTGGTCATACACATCCGTTTATGAAATCGTTCGGTATCGATGAAATTGTGCTAAATATGTGCCCTCAGTTCCATCCCTTCTTCAAAATGCACTTCGAAGAGATGGGTCCCATTCCTATCGATTTGCATCCCTGACCGGATGAACCTTTACTTTTACTATTTGTCCCATGTCGTCGTTCCGGGCAGGCACGTAGCCAGGATTTTGTTTCGGGGGGGGGGGGGGGGGGCGCCCATGACAAACTGCTGTATGAGGGGGAGGGGGAGAAAAAATCCCAGCAAAATGGAAGATTTTTTTTTGTGTGTGTGTGTGGGGGGGGGGGGGGGGCCTCGGGGCCCCGGCCCCCCCCCCCCCCCCCCTGGATACGTGCCTGGTTCCGGGTATGATTCCCACGGCGTCACGAACTCCGCTGAGTTCGGCATATAAAAAGCGTGTAACGAGTGACCCGATGCGGTGCGCATCATGTTATCCACGAAGGATCAATTCTAGCTTGCAACGTCGGAATTTGCGGCCCCTGACACACGCGGCGACGTGCCGCGAGAGGTCAGATGAGCACGCGACTGACAAGATAACGAGTAGGTAAACGAAGAATACCTCGCCTTTGGAGGCAGCCCGGAGATCACCCTGCGTGTCACGCGGATGCGGGAACCCGGCTTCCCAATACCCTGGACTCCCTTCCACTTTACGAAGGATCGCGGGTGACAGTACGAGCTATCGAAATCAATCTAATGCCATGTGATGAGTATCATGTTGCTTCGTGAGGGGCGCAGCGAAGCACGAGCCGCGTACTCACGGTATGCCTTCACAACGCTGCAATGGCTGGGATGGCTTGTATTGTACGCTGTGCTCCATCGTAAGATGAAACATAGTGTAGGTGTCTGCCGATGCGGCTAACCTTGACGCGGCCCCTTTTGACAGACATCTTTCAGGGCCTGGACGATCCCTGAACGTCGAACGGTGAAGGCGTTTAATTGGGATGGGTTATGCCTCAGTTTGTTTAATACGAAGTTTGGCCACTATTGCACTTGGCGTTCCGCCTCGGGCTTGTTCTACATCATTCCATCGCTGCTTTATTTCAATTTATTGAGGTCCCTTGGCATCTGCATGGAAATGTGGATGAAACTAAGGTTTCTTGCGGAACATCGATTTTATGTTCGCGTGGGAAGGCTTGGATTTTGCTTTTGGATGTGTGTCTGCTAGTGGGAGCGGTGAACTGTGAATTGGACGGCTTAGACGATTAACTAAGAAAGAAAGTTGTAGAATTATTATTTTCAGTCGATTTCCGCATGAATTTCTTTTGTTGCATCTGGCGCCATTTTCAAATTCCTACAGAATCTGACCCTGGCAGCACTCTGAGAAACACCTAAAGTGGTCTAAGTCTGGCAATCCTAGGGCTCAAATTGGGCCTAATAAGGATTTGCTGAAGGTGTCAGTGCAAAGGTACTTTTATTCGAATTTTTTTATGGTTCTTACTACGTTCACTACATAATTACCAAAGTGCCAGACCTCAGCCAGAAAAGACACATATGAGCCATATAACCAACAATGAAGTAAAATTCGAGCACTTGTTTGGCAATCAAGGACCAAAGTGGCCAGGTGAAAACAGATCAACCAGAAATTGAAGTCTAATTCTGGTATTCCCTTGGAAACTGAGGTTCAAAAAGGCCAGGTAACAACAAAAACAAACTGCCAGTACAGCCTGACTGTAGCACTTGTTTGGCAATTTAAGGCCAAAATAGCCAGGCACTGGTGAAGGAATATCAAGTTAGACTATAATTTAGGTGTTTTGTGCTTTCAGTGTCCCACATTGCCAGCCCAAAACCCAATTTTGGTGCAGAGAATGGTGCTACTTGTAGACTGTCATATCTGGAATAGTAAAGATAAATAAAAACAAAACTGTCTTGCTAAGCTGTCCTTGTAAGGAATATCTGTCACTGTTAAATGGACGCCGGGCACTAGAACGTCGTGCCAACGCCTATCATGGCGGAAACCACTGTCCACACAGCGGATGAGGAACAGTGGGTGGCACGGTTTAAACGAGCAAGCTATCGCCGGTATTCTCCGCTTGGATTGAACAGCAAGAAGGAAGCACTGCTTCAAACTACTAGTGTTGCGAAACGTCCTTTGGTAAGGCAATGCGACAAGGCGTCTATATTGAAAAGTAGTGAAAGCGCAGAATAAAAACGAATACGAAGACGGAGGGGCAAACAGGACGAGCACTGACTATCAACTGAATTTTTATTGGAAAATAGAAATAGCAAAAGCAACAAATATTACAGAACTTTGACTAGTCCTCAATGACTCGGCCACCACACGTGTCAATAAAATAAACTTCTTTTTTGTGAAGCAAAAGTGAGGGCTGACTGACACACTTATCAGGACGTTCCTTCTTTATCATGTATGCTTCCAGTACCTCTCTCGCCGCCTTTTCTTTACCTCTTCCAACGATTGTAGTGCCTTGAAAGTTGGGAATGAACTATGCCACTAACTGTACAACGCAGTGTGCTTCCGCTGTCAGCGTGAAAGTGATGTACTTCAGCTCTTCTCAAGGTGCTTCAGCTGAGGCGCCCTCATGTGATGACGTACCCATCGACCAATGAATATACAAACAAACGCTTTTTCTCTTTTTATTGTTTTTTAGAGAATATCACGGATTTTCATTACGCGAGATACGATAAAAAAAAGTCATTTCTTTGAGTTTCCCTTCGAGCACTCGATCCTTCGCAAATACCTTTCCGAGGTTGTTACAAGTAGTTCGGAATGCGGCCGACTTTTTGATCGAGACACTCCACTCGATCATCCTAGTCTTTAATAAAACGAAGCTTTGCGCATATTAATAAACTTCTAAATATCTCGCTTGTTGCGCACGCAGAAGTCGTCAATCTGGCATGCAGTTCATGGCGTGGGGAGTAAGAGCTGAGCAGGGGGTCCGTGCTCCGCGCAAATCCGTACTTTATTGGACGGCGCCTTTCAATATCGGTTTATGAGGCATTAATGAAAGAAAGTTTTTTAAGCACATGTCAATTCATAATCTCGGGCTTCTATTAAAAAATAGCAAGTAAGCGCAATCTGTCGCGGTAAGCACTGCAATTTAAGATCACCCTGAGAAAGAACGCTCCTCTCTCCGATGTATCAATGTTTTGCGATCGCTGCTGCGTCGAGTAAATTATGCATTCCTTTAACAAAATAATGTTTGGTGTTATAATTTTTTTATGAAATATTTTTTTTGGAAATTAAACAATTTTTATTTATTGCTACCTCTGGGAGAAACTTTTCGTAATCCGTACTCGTTAGACAACTTACGATTTATTTAGGTATTTATAGCAGTGACATGCGTGTGCTATAATAGGCTGATTATTAGAATTAAAGAACAGCACTTACTATCAGCTCCATTTCGCGGGAAGTGAGTGCATTTTTTTCCCGGACTATTATGGCGGCGGTATAGAAGAATGCTGAAGAATGTAGCAGTCCGCGTTGGTCGATCACTGGCAAAATGCTGGAGCGTACTATTTGAAGTTTAGAATTGAACTCAGCAGTTCTGGGGAAAATTGTCATTGCTGTTGGCCGAGCAACACTTTTGAAGCCATACTCGGTAGTCTCAAGCTAGTGCAAGTAACTCCATATCAAAACGATACCAGCTTCGGAAGAATGTCACACATTTTGCTGTTGCATTATTGTTATCATATACAGTATCGTCGTCAATATTAATGAAGAATTTTGCCAACAGTGTCAGGATGTTTAAGACTGTCGAAAATATATTGTTCTGCAGAACGAATAAAGCAGTTATGAGTTTAGAGTAGTGAGCCAATTGAAACACTGAAAAATATTGTAAGTATATATTTTAGCGTTCCAGTTAAGACACTATAGTTGTAAATCACAGTACTCATGTGCAGCTTGCAGAGGTATGAAAGTTTAAAAGCCCACTAGGTATCCGCTCACTTCAACTCGGCTGCACTTACCTTCGTGAAGCCTTGATTATAAAAAAAATGTATTCGTGGTTTTTTTATTTATATTTTATTCGATAAAATAACCTCACTGCAAAGTTATTCTATGCAACTTAAAAGGCATTCTCTTTACCCTTGCCTTTGTGTGGTTTACTTGGACGGGACAAGATGAAATCGCTTTTCAATATATTCCAGTTAGAAATGAATGCAGTTCATTGAGCCCGCGGTACCAGTGTTGCGGAGTTGCCACTTCGGACTTGTAATGATTCCGGAATCATTCCGCATTTTCGCGACTCCGGAATGAAATGGGAATGGAATGGCGGCAACGTTGTGGGGAATGGAATGGAAATGGAATTAGATGCCTTTCGCCCAAAATGAAATGGGAATGGAATGGGCCCGTATTTTTTAAGTTTTTTTTTAGAAACAAAATGAGCGGGAATTTGTTAGCCCGCGTGGAGCCGTAACAAACAGACTTATACGCAAAAAAATGCAGTACAAGAGACAAGCGTCAAAGCAAACAGCAGGCGGTGTGGGGAAGGTGGCGCCTTTCACGGACGCGTAGACGGGCTTCACTGGCGTTACACGAGAGCGAAACAAGAAAACAAGCACCAATCAAAAGAAATTAAAGGAGCGGCAAAGAAACCGCCATGCACGACTCCTCTATGGCTCCTCATCGTCCTTCTTGTGTTGCTTTTTTTTTTTAACGACATGAAGAATGCACGCGCGCACAGAATGAGATTTGAAAGCGGGGGCGACTCATAACTCGCAGAGCTCTGATAACTGGTTGACTAGCGCGCCGCCGAAAGATGATCAGTTATTGTTTTCCTATAGTTCGAGGAGCGTTGTTTAGCATTCGGCGGCCAACCCTGCTGCCTTCCACCTTCATTCGCGCGCACTCCTTCGAATTGCGAAATCTGGGTTTGCTTCGGCATTAAAACAAAGCAAGCGAAATTCACTACTCCATTCTCCTGTTGCGCTTTGCTCCGACGCTTGTTTTTTTATACTGCATTTTTACGTGTAAGTCCGCCTTTTACTTTGGCTTTCTTCCGATGCTTGTTTTCTGTGTTATATGTTTTACATTCAAGTGGGTTAGGATTACGAGCAAGCTAGCGGATTTCCGCTCATTTCCTTAGACTTTAGCCTCTGCATACTTCGTTTCACCTGCGATGGACCGCTGCGGACGCAGCGAGTCACCTCAGGCAATCCAGCACCATGAGCGGGGACTACACGCACGGCGCTGCGCCCTGGGGTCACGTGACACTCAGAAGGCACTCGATTAGTTTCGATGGCACTCGTGCTATCTGTTGTGGTCCATCATAAGGTAAAGTAGACTATTGTCAGCGCTCTTTTCGCGTGACCCAACTTAGACCTGCAGAAAGAAAGACGAGGCACGACTGTTGCTTCGAGGGCCACTGAGAAGGACAGCTGGATGCTCCTACTGAGGCTTTGGCTTCCATCGACGCCGGCTGTGCACCAGTCGGCACAACGCGAACAGCCTGACACCGAAGCAGAAAAATGAATCGGTTGGTACCGTCTGCTGCCTGAACCCGCCGCTCGATCAGCACGAAGAGGAACATCACAATTCGGACGAGAGGACAAGAAAAATACAAATCGAGTCATGGCATCGTGGAAGACATTTTTCAACATTAGTCGCGAAGAAAATAAACAAGCTGCACGCTGCAAGTTTTGCAACGAAACTATACACGGTGTAGTCGGCGT
This sequence comes from Ixodes ricinus, assembly GCA_037355805.1. Taxonomy (NCBI): domain Eukaryota; kingdom Metazoa; phylum Arthropoda; class Arachnida; order Ixodida; family Ixodidae; genus Ixodes; species Ixodes ricinus. Next base: position 28,895 of record JAZHYW010016257.1, read on the forward strand.
ATCATCGAACTTTATGACCCAGATGATCAACAATTGACAAGATGTCAAGTAATAAACCGATAACGTCCATATAATGAACGAACCACAATGAACAAGCGTATATTTGAGCCCAGCACACGTTCTATTGAATGCATGGAAAACACAAAGAATTGATATTAGAGATATGATAAGAAATATCAAGATTCGTAAAGCAAGCGTAAATTTATGCGTTTTAAAACATTTTGCGTGACATGGCCCATACGGTCCCTCGTGCTGCGCCATAGAAGTTGCACTTTGTCAGAGGATGTCATCTTGCCGCTGTGCATGAAAGGGATCCAGCAGCGTACTAGCCGTGTTGCTGTGCACGTGTTTGAAGAATACAGTAATATAGCGTATTTCGGCGGGACGCACGAACTGGATATTCTTATGGTCTTACCAAACAAACACGCTGGCCGAATATGTCCTAAAAGACAAATGCAAAAAAAAAGGAGTGGATTTAAGTATTGCTGTTTGTTGCGAGCTAATTGGTCGCGAGACCAATGTCTTAAACAAGCATCGACATGTCAAGGGGCTTTCTCGATGTTTGCAGTACAATATAAACAAACACATTGTGCAACCAGCGCTTTTGAAGTAATTACATTTTTTTATTATTGCAATTGTCTATGGCATTGTTTGATAATGTCAGCTGTACGCTGCTCATGCCGGCAACATAGTGTAGCTGTCATGTGCCAGTTTTTACGTTTAGGAATTAGAGGAATGGAATGGAACGATTCAGCCATTCCAGGAGTGGGAATGGGCCCAGTGTTCCCATTCCTAGGAGTTGAAAGGAATTGAATTATCGAAAACTCTTAATTTCCGGACTCGAGTGGGAATGGAATGGGGGTGCCCATTCCGCAACACTGCGCGGTACCACATTGGCAATGTTTGATACATAGCATTTGGTGTCCATCGTTTAGAACAAGAGCGAAAATAATTAGACATGCATTACTTCGAGAATAACATCGTAGGTTCGTTAGTCATAGTGGGAAAGTTCTTTTTAAGAAAAGGTCTTCACAAAAGTTTAAAATCTTCAAAGAAATAGCTTAGATCTTCCGCTGTTTTATGTAGTGATACCTCTTTTTATAAAGAACACGATACGTTGCAGTTAAACATTTTTTTAATGCGAAAACACTAACTGTCTCATGGAGCGGAGTCCGCGTTGTCCGTAACCGCAAAAAATGGCAGAAAAATTCCCTCGCCGCCGTAACCATGAAAAGACGGCAGAGAAATTCTCTCCGCGGAACTGTCATCAAAATGGCTGCCTGATGGGCTGCGACGGTTGCCGCGCCGAATTGCTAGCGGCCCTTGCGCCGCGGCTGCCGCTCTGGGGCCCTAATCTGGACACTTGGCGAAAAAGTCGGCGAGAAATCCGGCGGCTATGATTGGCCGGCGCCAAAGTCAAGTGTGGCTTTGGCCAACCACGGCCGCCAGATTTCTCGCAGACTTTCTCGCCAAGTGTCCAGATTAGGACCCCTGGAGAGCGGCGGGTGCATCGCTTTCCAGAGCCCAACCGGCCGCTTCCGCAGATGTTGCTCGGCCGGCCTCTGCGGAGAATAGCGGGGCGCGCAGTTTATAGGAAGACGCTACGCACACGTATGGTTTTGCATCCCTACACGCAAGCGGTAGGCATTGACTGCTACGCGAATATCCACACTCACAATTCATATACGTAATATTTGTAGTTAACGTCGCCTCTGTCTCCTCCCTTAATCCTTTTTATGCGTAGCAATACTTTCTTAGTATCAGTATTAGAACCTTGGAATGCCTTAAAGCATGTCGTTCGCAAGACACTCAAGTCCAGGCCACTGCTCCACTGTTGATCTTTTACACCCAATAGTGCTCACAAGTCCATCTCGAGAACTTCGGGTTGATTCCTAAGTTACCACATGGCATTGCCCTCAATCAGTCTATTCGGTAAAGTACGAGTGGTCATGTTCTTCTTGTTTGTCGTAAACACTCCCCCGATTGTCTCTACGCTGGGACTGGCACGTGTGGTCCAAGGAGCCGGGGTCATAAACGCCCTTCCCGTTGGCCTCCGGGAAACGGAAGATTCCGTCGGCTTGCTTTAATGGTGGGGATTCCAAAGGAAGACGAGAAGCAGAAGTGCTCGTCTTGTGACGCGGGCATCTTGCTTGCTCGTCCTGCTGGCTTGACTGTCTTTCCAACGTCCAAGTTTGTTTCGGGTACGCCTTTAAATGGGCTCAAAGTGTAGCGCAACAGCCAGACTCGCCTCGTATCGCGGATTGGATGTAGTTTCAACGCTGTTCGTGCGGCTTTTCGCGAGTGGCAGATGGTGCCCAGGTAAAGGAAGCCAGCTTGACTTAACGATCTCTGATGGATCTTGAATCTTTAATTGAGGTTCTCTCCAGGCAGCTTCGGTTCTCTGATATTTTGGTTCTAACACATTGGCGTTCATTAACACACTTAGCCGGACTTTGCATAAGAACAGGCAAAATATATAGATGTAAATCGCATGAGTCAAATAAATGTAACACAAGTTGAATAAGTATAGTAAAAGTAGCTAGCTATAACGTTGGCATTCACCACGCAGACACAGCAAGGTGCCAAATTTTATTTCTAAAAATATCAAACAATCTGCCCGTGTCAAAAGGTTATAAAAGCTACACATTTCTTATGGGTTGAAGCTAAACTCAGCCTTTCGTCCCAAATTAAAAAAAGATATATATATATATATATATATATATATATATATATATATATATATATATATATATATATATATATATAAACAGGGAAGAGAGTAAAGAAAGGTATTCTAACTTCACCTCGTTTTTTCATTTGTGCGAAAAATGGCCAGACCACCATGTCAGATAACAACTTTTGTGTTTTTCACTGTCAGGAAAAGGGCTTGAAACTCTACGTCAGTGTGTAGAAAACTATATTTATTGGTAATTTTTCACGAATACTAACTTGTCGTTTAACATGTTCAGAAATTAAATGCGCTACACTGCCGCGCTTACGTGGTAAATCATCAGTGTCGTGGCACGTGAAACTGACTTTAGTGATATGGAAAGTGGTTTTGTCTGTCAATATTTCCAACTCGGTATTGAAATATTTATCGCCGGGGTAAAAGATTTATTTGGCCATGGCAAGTAGCCGCACTTTGCTTTTTCTATTCAATAATGTACGAATACAGAGCTGATGGCTACACGCCGTGATATTTGTTTAGATGTATGTTTTCCTCCCAAATTTAAATAAAGGCGCTAGAAGTTGTTTTGCGGCCCTTATAAATTGTAGGGATGGCCGAAGGAGCTTAGCCGAAAGAGCTCGGGGAATTAGCGGCGCGGTCAGCCGAAGTGTCCTTCGGAGGCGCCCGATGCCTCGCGTTTTCCCCTTTGGCGGCAAGCGGCGGCCAGCTCCCAAAAGTGGAAGCAGATTTCCTGGCGTGGGAAGTAGACACAATTTTCGTTCCCAGGTCGGGAACGGGTGGTTGCCCTTGCCGCCGGAGTAATTGGGGAAATAACATTGTCAAGGACACGTGGGCGACTCCGAAGAGAGAGGGAGGTCCGGCCTCCCTTCGGAATGTCGGCTTGCCTTTTTGGAAAAGCGGAGTCTGAACGAGCCCGTGCGCGGAGCAAGACGTTATTCTCCCGCGGTCCCGAGGGCTCCGCGTATTCTGTCTCGCGAGACAGAGACCTTGCCGTGCGCGGCAAGGGGCTTGGCACCGAGGCGCTATCGTTGGCGTTGGGCTGCCGCGAGAGGCATCAGCAGCGTGACGTATCTTGTTTCTTGTTGTAAAAAGTTGTTCGTCTTTTGTAAATATATATTTATTTACTGAAACAACGAGTCTGAGATTCCCTGAGGTCACCGACTGAAGCCACCCTCCAGCCATCGCACCACTCCACGATCGACGAGAAACTTTACTGGCGCAGTCGACAGGATCGTCGACGTCGTCGGCCACTTCGACAACGTCGTGTGCCAGGGAGACGACAAGGCCAGTGCTGGCGCGGAGTGTGGCGGTGTCCATCGGCAGGGGCCCAGGACCAGTCGAGACGAAGAGCAACTGTCCACAAGCAGCCTGACACAGCGAGGCACGGCTACGAGTACGCCTGTGGCCGACAGCGGCGAGAGCCAAGAAGCGGACTTCGTGTGGGGCGATCGGCGCCGGTGACCTGCGGGTTCGGCGTCATCGACAACTGCCGTGGGCGTGGGGCCTTCGACGGTGACGAAGAGTTCAAGCAAGCGAACGACGCCGGCTGAAATCGACGCCAGTGACCTGCGGGTTTGGCGACATTCGAGTCCTGCAGCGGCGGCAGCCGGGTCTCACGGAACGAACTGTGCGTGCGGTGATTGACACCGGGGACTCGCGAGTTCGGCGGCGTCAACAACTTTCGTGGGCTCCACAGCACCGCCAGGTACGTGGTCGCTTTCCCTTTCGTCGCCGGCTGACACCCGCGCGCTTAGCTGCATGTCTAAGTATAACTTGCGCGGGAGGGGGAGCCCTAGGGACGGAAACGACATGGGGTCGGATAAGAAAGCGGTTCCGATGAGCGTTCGGTTAGCCCTTGCGAGGGAAAAACGAACGAGCTGGAGCGCCAGGTACGACTCGCAGAACTCCGGGCGGAGGAGCGGAGAGCAAGAGCTCGGCTCCTAGCGGAGCGCCGTGAAGAGACGCAGCTTCGGGCAGCGGAAGACACGGCGCCCGAGGCTCGCTTTGCGAGAGAGACAGAACCGGACGCGCGAAGCGACCCGGAGGCGGCTGTGGGGCCCGAGGCCGACCGCGCTGTCCAGGAACTGGACACTGCGGTGGGGTCCGGGGCCGATCGTGCCGTGCTAAGACCAGAGACTGCCGGGGGTCCAACGCCGACCGCGCTCTCCAGGGACCGGACACGGTCGTAGGGTTCGAGGCCTATCGTGCCGTACAGGAAGCGGACACTGCCGTGAGGTACGAGGCTGATCGGGTAGTTCAGAGACCGGAGACTACCGTGGGGTGCGACCCCGATGGCGCCGTGCAGGAACCGGATAGTGCCGTGAGATCTGAGGCCGATCGCGCCATACAAAAACCGGGGGCTGCCGGGGGTCCGAGACCAATCACGCTGTCCAGGAACCGGACACTGCCGTGGGTTCTGAGGCCGATCGCGCCGCCATACAGGGTACGGAGACTGCCGTGGGGTTGGAGGCCGATCAGGCCGCTTGCGAACGAGGGTCTTCCTGCGTCCGGGCAGCTGGAAGGGAGGAGCTCCCGGAGAACCAGGGGTCGGGCCCGGCACTAAGGAGGCTCGTAGATACTGATGTCGCGAGGGGGCTACTGCAGCTGTGCAGATTGGTCTTCGGTGTCACCGCAACGGGCCCTGTGGTGAGGGTGTGACACAGTGCGTGCCACCAAGTGGGCGGCGCGGGGAGGTACAGGTGCAGGAGCACGAATCGCCGTTGGGCGACAATTTCGGAGGGGGACGGCGATGGCGCGCCATGTGCACAGAGTTGGTGCTTCCTCTGACCGAATTGACTGCGAAGCGAGTGCCGAACACGGTTTCGTGGCTCGACCGAGCCGAGCACGCCTTCGTGGGCCTAATGAAGCTCTGGCGAGCGACGCCGGCCTCGCGACACTCGACACAGGTGCCCGAGTAAGGGGTGATTACATGGTAGCAAGGGAGCGCTTTGTCGAGCTAGTACACGTGGTGTCAGCGGGTGTGCATGTGGGGAGGCGATCACTGCCGCGGCCCTTGCGAGGTACCATTGAACTCGCACTTGTTGTGTAGCATTTGCCGCGCTTTTTGTTAATTTTGTTGTCTTTTTGTTTGCGGCGCCCTTGATGTCGTTGGTGCGACCAAGACAGGTCCGCAGAGTCCATAGCTAAGTGAGTGATCAAGGTTTCTGTCTCCACGAGCAGAAAGAAGTGTTGTTCCTGTTTTTAATTTTCATTTAGCAGGTCGTACTAGGGGAGCGTGGCTGTGTTTTATTTTTCGCTCTCTATACGGGAACGCTGTCAGCCGTAAGCGGGTCGCAAAGCGATCACTGCCGCGGTTATTTTGTGCAGTCGCACGTTCCAGCGTTGTTCAGTGTTCACCAAGCGCTTTCAGTTATTCCTTGACCGTTGGTTTGCCTTGATTTATTGATGTTTTTTGTCTTTTGTTTGCGGAAGCTCTTGCGACACCAAAGGTGTCGTGGTTGCGAGCGATCCAGGTCCTCGAGAGGCCTGCTGAGATACGGAGTATAGTACGAGGTGTTGTCCTTTTTTTTTCCTCATTTTTATGTAGCATTCGGTGCTAAGGGGGCCCGGCTTGGTAATTTCTAGCCATGTGTTTTGTCGTTTTATTTTTCGCTTCAGTTTAAGCGGGTTGTTTTCGTGTTCTTGTTGGGTTTTCGGCCATCCTGTTTTTGTAACTGCTGGCTAGTCCAGAAGTCCAAGCGCAGTTTTCGGGGGGACGTGTAGGGATGGCCGAAGGAGCTTAGCCGAAAGAGCTCGGGGAATTAGCGGCGCGGTCAGCCGAAGTGTCCTTCGGAGGCGCCCGATGCCTCGCGTTTTCCCCTTTGGCGGCCAGCGGCGGCCAGCTCCCAAAAGTGGAAGCAGATTTCCTGGCGTGGGAAGTAGACACAATTTTCGTTCCCAAGTCGGGAACGGGTGGTTGCCCTTGCCGCCGGAGTAATTGGGGAAATGACATTGTCAAGGACATGTGGGCGACTCCGAAGAGAGAGGGAGGTCCGGCCTCCCTTCGGAATGTCGGCTTGCCTTTTTGGAAAAGCGGAGTCTGAACGAGCCCGTGCGCGGAGCAAGACGTTATTCTCCCGCGGTCCCGAGGGCTCCGCGTATTCTGTCTCGCCAGACAGAGACCTTGCCGTGCGCGGCAAGGGGCTTGGCGCCGAGGCGCTATCGTGGGCGTTAGGCTGCCGCGAGTGGCATCAGCAGCGTGACGTATCTTGTTTCTTGTTGTAAAAAGTTGTTCGTCTTTTGTAAATATATATTTATTTACTCAAACAACGAGTCTGAGAGTCCCTGAGGTCACCGACTGAAGCCACCCTCCAGCCATCGCACCACTCCACGATCGATGAGAAACTTTACTTAAATGTCTGACATATTCTTACACAAATACATAGAATCGAACGAAACGTGAATAGGTGCGAGGGTAGCACTGAGTTAGGTCTCTGGTGTGTGCCTCGTACCCGTCGTCCTTACGCTGTTTTTATTCGTCCTTTCGCTGTCGCACAGACCAACAAAGCAATGACCTTTGCATGAAGTTTAAATAGATATCTACTTTACTTTTCTTCAAACACTACTCTTAATTCGCATCGGCATTTACGAAACAAAAGCGTAGGCATATAATAATGAGGTCATATAAACATATTCTAACGAAAAACTACTTCTTCCATAGTCAGCAGCGTCACCATCAGGACATCGTTCATTCTTTTTTATTGTGATTGTCATCGTGATCGGGCGGCTCGAGACTCGGGCCGGACAATTCATATCTATCCTGCGTGCCAAGTGGTCACAGTAATAAGTAATTTGGAAAACCAAGAACGGTTTTCAACTTACGATTTGTCAATTAAACGCATTTGACAATTATATAAAGTGGAATTGACGCTATAGCTTTCTTACACAGTTTGCTGCATAAGCCAACGTCAAATACAAGTAAAGGCCCATTCACACTCTTGCGACCGAGTTTGACTGAGAGAGACCAAACCGGTTTTTAAGCCTCTTGCGATCTCTTAGGACCAGCTCCGCTGCAGCCGAGCTGGTCCTAAGAGATCGCAAGAGGCTTAAAACCGGTTTGGTCTCTCTCAGTCGAACTCGGTCGCAAGATGTGAACGGCTTAAGGAAAAGCGTTCGGCGAACTTTCCGGGGCTGTCTCTACGCTATCTTAAACACCTGTTGTGGTGAGTTCGCTAAAGCTTGTCGGCAGACAGCGGCTGCCGCCAAGACGTTGTAGGCATGACAATCAATTTCCGGCCATCTCCAGAATCACAAAACGCCCCGACCTCGAAAAATACGTACAACGGCAGAGAGAGGGCTTCCTCCATATGGCAGAATTTGGCGTACAAGCGTGACAAGCCCCAACAGGCTAAAAAACACAAGAAATAAACCCGCCTTGACAGAGTGCTCCGATAGCGAAAATTTTCCGGCCCCACTCAACGCCTCGGTTGCGAATCGTCTGACAGCGGCAGTGGTGGCGGGAGCAGAGAAGTCGAAGACACTGCGAATACGACAACGGCAGGGGACAAAGCACTGCGTTGTGCACTCAGGGCGCTCGAAAACATGGGATGACAGCGTGAAGATGCTCTCAGGGTGCGTCGAAAGAGAAACACGAGCAAGACGGATCGTGTTGTCCCAACGGGCCAAGGTGGAAATCAGGAAAAAACGACAGCGATGCATGCGGCAAAAAAAAAAAAAAAGTGTATGTACCCTTGCATTTTTTTTAAAGGAAGGCTGGGTTTATGAACGCATATGATACGAGAGAAGTAGGGGTCGCGTTCTGCGCTCTGGGGCATTATCACGTAATAATAAGTTCGCCGAGGGCGACGCACGATCCGTTAGCTTCACTCTACTCAACTCACTGTTCAGCTGCGGAACGGTGGGACTTTAATAATAAACAAGGCTTGTGTTCGTAGGCGACATACACCAGTTGATAAATGTTACGCTTTGGGGAGTTTGGGTGGCTGACGCGAAGCTTTAATGTGAGGGATGACTCTCGTTAATAATTAAGGGCTTTCAAGAAGGGCTGTGGGATACTCTGATGCTGGTTAGATCGGAAGGCGGAAGACGACTTCTTTGCTTATTTTCATGCAGATGTGTTATATTTTAAGAGTGCTTGGAAAGCTATAACAGGAAGGTTTATTCGCTTATTGCCTTACGTTTACGTCGTTATCTATTTATACTATAGTAGTATAATGCTATATGATTCTATAAGAACTAGAATATAAGTGTGGCAAGCGGAATATAAACAGAGACACGGTGATTTGCCGCAGCGACAAGGACAAGTATGACCAAAAAGTACGGGCAGTCTGAGATCATGCTGAATTCCAGAAAGAAAAACATTTTGTGAAATGATTGAAGTAATAACTTCAAATCTTTTCTGTGATCCATGAAACTGTATTGCAACATGACGGAAAGCCAAAGCCGTAAAATTCCGAGCAAGCACCCCTACCCAAGCAAGAGCCCCCCCCCCCCCCCCCCCACCCCCTGCCCCAACTTCACTGCTAATTTCACATTTCCGTGCCGTTCCGGGAAAGCGCCTCCCTCCCCGCTCCGCACCCGTATCACGCACCGCGCTGACTGCGCCCAGGCAACACTTGCCTGCGAAATCCACTCCAATCCTACTTTGATGCCCGATCAGCCCGGTTAGTCCGGTCGCCACGCGCCATTGTTGCTTTGTTTTGGCGGTGTGAGGTCGGCTATGCATTCTTACACACTGGCAAAGGGAATCGAGATCATCCAATGGCATCGTGAAAACGTCCAATGGCATCGTCAAAAACGGGAAAAACGTACACCAGACGTCTCGACACATCAAGCTCAACCGGATAAGGCAGTGGGACAAGAATTTTGACAATTTGCTACAGCCAGACTACGGGAAAGCCAAGCTTCGACGAAAGCTAAGTAACGGCGCGCCGGGGTTCAGTGAATACGTGGACGACGCGCTCTTTGAATACCTGGGGCGCGAAAGAAGTGCAAAACGAGCCACTAGCAACCGGCTTCTTTCTGAAGACGCTGTCAAAATAGCCAACGGTATGCAGTTGGGAAACATCGCGGAATGCTGCGAACTTTTGCTTGCGACCGACTCTAAAGAGTCTTCTGGTGGTTTAGAAAGTGATTAACATAGCAGTGACAAATCTTTGGCCTAATAAAGTCTATGTTCTCAGAGATAAATAAAATATTAAATACATGTGCACTGCGCTTTTTTTTTTCCGGCGGAAAAAGTTTTTTTTGCCACCTTGATTTTTGGTGGCGTTCCGGGATAGCGCCCCCCCCCCCTCCACTTTGCAGGTAATTTTGAGTTGCGTGAGGGGGGGGGGGGGGACGCTTGCTCTGCATTATATGGTATAGTATTGTAGGATCCTTTATTGCGTGACAGATAGATGGGTGTCTGTCACCGTCAAGATCCGGAATCGTTCTGCTGTCCTCGAGCTCCTGTCTCGCGCCTCTCTGGTTTTCCTCTCGTGTACCTTCTCGTCGTCTTCTCGTCGCCTCGGATTACCTTGCCGCTACAGGGTTCCCCCTTAGCGTTGAGGCGCCTCAGAGGGGCCTCGAGCGATATCAGTTGTAGGATCCTGTCGTGATGGCAGGCCTGGAGCGTTGCCGAGATCAAAACGAACAGTTCGTTGGGCAAGCTTGCGAGCAGCGGAAGGGGAACTGCTTGACGTTGAACTTGTGATATTTGAGCTCGGGCGTTTTGGGACGGCTTCATCAATGTAAGCTGGTTTAAGACGGTCCAAGGAAACGACCACCTCTTTGTTTTTAATGTCCAGAGTAAAATGCTTTGGACCACGGTGAATAATCTTGAAAGGGCCGTCATATGGATGTTGTAAAGGTTTTCGCACAGCATCCCGACGTACAAACACGTGCGAGGAGGTTGCTAGCTCGGGGCTGACGAATACACGGGGTTGACGTTGTTCTCTTGGGCTACATGGTTTAATCGCCTGCATCGCTGCACGAAGCCTGTATGAGTAATCAAGAGGATCAGGCATTGTTGTCTGTGCGGAAGAACAAAAGAAATCCCCTGGTAATCGCAGAGTAGTCCCATAAACAAGCTCGGCAGCACTGCACGCAAGATCAGCCTTGATCGCTGTGCGAAGTCCAAGCATAATAAGAGGAAGGCTCTCTGACCAAGTCGATGATGAATCGGTCGCTTTCAGAGAAACCTTTAACTGTCGGTGAAATCTTTCCACAATTCCATTGGCCTCCGGGTGGTAGGCAGTTGTGTGAATGTGGTGAATGCCTAGGAGTTTTGATAAGTTGTGGAAGACAGACGACTGGAACTGTCTGCCCTGATCAGTTGTGACAGTCGACGGTACTCCGTAACGACTAACCCAAGTGGACAAGAATGCTTGGGTGACAGTTTCTGCGGTGATATCCGGGATAGGCATAACTTCGGGCCAACGTGTGAAACGATCGATACAAGTAAAAATATATCGACAACCTCCAGAAGATGGAAGGGGACCGACTAAATCGAGATGGACATGGTCAAATCGGTCGTCTGGGGGTGTGAATGCAGCCAAGGGTGTGACGGTGTGACGACCAATCTTGGAACGTTGGCAGCTCAAGCATGTTCGTGCCCAGCGTCTGACATCTGCATTCATCTTCGGCCACACGTAGCGCGTTGAGATGAGGCGTTGTGTTGCCTTGATGCCTGGATGAGAGAGCGTGTGAATTACATCAAAGGCTACCCGACGAAATGCAGGTGTTAGGTAAAGTCGAGGAGCGGGACCAGAGACATCACAGATCAGGGGTTCTGGGCAATATGGCAGAGACACCTCTTCAAGCACCAGAGACGAGGATTCCTGAAGTTGCCTCAGTTCCGCATCATTCTTCTGCGCCATAGCAAGAGCTGTAAAGTCGATGGAGTGCCGCTCAGGTATGTAGGTGTTTATCGCAATTCTTGAAAGGGCATCGGCCACTGTGTTTTGTTGGCCTCTCACGAAACGTATGTCGTGCGTAAATTCTAAAATATAAGCCATTTGTCGGATCTCACGTGCTGTATACGATGTGCTGCTAGATGTTAAGGCGTATGTCAAAGGCTTGTGGTCGGTAAGAATAAAAAAATCTCGACCTTCCAGAAAGTGATGGAAATGTTTGATAGCAAGGTAGATACCAAGGAGCTCACGGCCAAATGTACTATAACGTGTTTCAGTTTCTGATAATGTCTTCGAAAAGAAAGCAACTGGTCGCCAATGTTCATCAACGAATTGTTGGAGCACCGCTCCCACAGCGGTATCGGAAGCGTCTACCATAAGTGAAGTTGGAGCGTCACACTTGGGATAAGATAGTAGAGTAACCTTAGAAAGTTCGTTTTTGATGCGAGTGAACGCAATTTCGGCGGCGTCATTCCACACAATTTTATCATTCTTTCTCTTTGATCCACGGAGAAGTGAGTTTAGTGGTTGGAGAATTGTGGCGGAGTGTGGAATAAATCGCCTATAAAAATTGACGAGGCCTAGGAACTCACGAAGTTTCCGCACCGAAGTCGGAGGAGGGTAGTTTTCAATTGCCTGAACTTGAGACCTGAGCGGGTGAATACCATGCTGGTCTAGGTGATGTCCAAGAAAATCCAGCTCAGATACTCCCAGTTCACATTTGGTGGCGTTGATTGTAATTCCATATTCGTCCAGTCGAGCGAAAATTTGGCGCAAGTGTTCTTCATGGAGCTCCTTGTTTGGACTAAAGATTAGAATATCGTCGATGTAGGCGAAGCAGAAGGTCAGTCCTCGGAGCAGTTGGTCCATAAACCGTTGAAATGTTTGGGCCGCGTTTCGAAGACCGAATGGCATACGTAGGTATTCGAACATGCCGAAAGGCGTTACTACGGCGGTCTTCGGGATGTCGGCCGGTTCTACGGGAATCTGGTGGTATGCTCGTACAAGGTCGAGTTTTGAGAAAACGGTGGATCCTTCAATGGTGCTAGTGAAATCTTGAATGTGAGGTATAGGGTATCGATCGGGCACGGTGATGTTGTTTAGAGCCCGATAGTCCCCGCAAGGTCTCCAGTCACCGTTCTTTTTTGGCACCATGTGCAGAGGAGATGACCAGTTACTGGACGATGGTCGAATAAGTCCGAGCTCCAGCATGTGTTCGAACTCTTGCTTTGCAGCTTTTAGACGCTCAGGTGCGAGGCGGCGTGGACGAGCAAACACGGGTTGTCCGGTTGTCGTTATGGTGTGCGTCACCTGGTGTTTGATGGGAGTGTCTGCGGTGCAACGAGTGGTCAAGGATGGAAAGTCTGTTAAGAGCTTAGCCCATGTCGGCTCGAGGTTCGGATTGAGAATCGTCGGACTGAGAGCGGGTGTACTGGATGCAATACCTTGAACGCGTAGGTGCGTTTCAGCATCCAGGAGTTGTTGGCTCCTCATGTCCACGATAAGATTGAAGAAACGGAGGAAGTCGGCTCCGATGATTGGATGCCGAACGTCAGCAACCAGAAATATCCACCGGAATGTCCGACGGAGACCAAGATCGAGAGTTAGGGACTTCTCTCCATAAGTTGTGATTGGCGAGCCGTTTACCGCTCTTAAGGGTGTGAAGTCGAGCCGGTTGCGGCGATCCTCGGATGTTGGAGGAAACACACAGACTTCAGCACCCGTGTCAATGAGAAAACGCTGTTTTGTTTTCTTCTCGGTAACGTAGAAAAGACGGCTCGCCTGCGAATCCACCACACTTGCCGTCGTCAGTGAGTGGTCCTGTCGTTTCCCGTGTAAGAGCAAGGCTGCACGCAGTTGTTAGCCCGCTCGCCGAATTTCCAGTGATACCAGCAGAGCTGATCAGCTGGAGGCGAGGCTGACCGAGATCGAGTACTGCGACGGCCGTTGGATGACGAACGCTGTCGGCGCCTTGACGGGGAACGCTCTGATTGTCGCAGAACAGAAACTTCAGTTGAGAGTTGCTCAACCTTGGCGCAGAGTCGATGAACTGCTTCACTCAGTGCAGCCACTTCAGAGTGATACGAAGGAGGTGTAGGAGATGAACTCCGATGTGTGGCAAACACAGCAGGCGTCCCAACTTCCATAATTTTGTCCGCCATTCGAGCAAGAGCATCAAGGGTGCAATCACCCGCCGTGGACAAAATCATTCTGACCTGATGGGGAAGGCGCTGTAGGAATAGTTCTCTAAAAATGGAGAGGTCTAATGTGTCCGCCTTATCTGCTAGGAGCTGTTGCATTTTCCGTAGCAAATCGGACGGCTTGCGGTCTCCCAGCTCTTCACTTGTGAGGAGTTGTTGTAGCCTGCGTTGCTCCGAAGCTGTTGTACGGCGGATGAGCTCTGTCTTCAGAGTGTCATAAGGAACATCCTGGGGAGGTGCGCGGAGGACGTCCCGAACGATTGCTGCGGTGGCTTGTGGCAGGGCTGCGACAACATAGTCATATTTGGTCTTTTGAGCTGTTATCCTGTTTGCTCGAAGAAGGGCTTCAATATGAATAAACCATAATTCCGAGTCTGCCGGCCAGAATTCGGGAAGCTTAAGGGTCATCGACGCGACGCCAAAGGTAGGTAGCGATCCAAGTGCAGCGGGGCTCGGCTCACCAGCAGTGAAGGCTGGGTTTGGCGGTTGTCCACTTGAATCTTCGTTACTCATCGTAGGGCAGTCGGTTGTTCTTGTGACCGGGTCACCAGTTGTAGGATCCTTTATTGCGTGACAGATAGATGGGTGTCTGTCACCGTCAAGATCCGGAATCGTTCTGCTGTCCTCGAGCTCCTGTCTCGCGCCTCTCTGGTTTTCCTCTCGTGTACCTTCTCGTCGTCTTCTCGACGCCTCGGATTACCTTGCCGCTACAGTAGTATAGTGCTATATAATACTATGACTACGACTATAAGAACGAGAATATAAGTGTGGCAAGCGGAATATAAGAAAGGACCCGGTGATTTGCCAGCAGCGCCAAGGTCATCTATGGCAAAAATATACAGGTTTACTTAGCTTTGAGATGATGCTGAATTCTATAAAAAAAAATATTTTTCGTGAAATGATTTAAGGAATAACTTCAAAACTTGTTTGTCATTCATCGAACGGTATTGCAACATGGCGGATAGTAATAGAGCGGACAATAAACCGAGTCCAATCTACAATAATTAAAAAAATATTATTCAACGATCAGTGGTATTCATTTGATGGAAATGCGTTAGCTCTGATTCTTCCTCACCCCCTTTTCACCCTCTTCTATTCGTTTAGGGCCACTTGCCATTCGTTTATTACCGCTTTCCTGTCGTTTATTAATGTATTTTTCCTTCGCATTCCGCTGCACGCTTTCCGTCGCCTTGCCTCTACGGCGGCAGCCAAACGACGCTTACGCTCTTCCTTTGTCTCGGCCTGACGTTGCCGACGCATAGCCTCTGCCTCCTTCCGTCGTCGCTCTTCGATACGTCGCGGAAAGAACGTCCCGCTCTTTCCGCGACGTCATGCAAGGCGCTTGACAAACGGACGTACGCACTCACACCGTCGGAATTTCGTGAAATCAAGCGTTCTAGTGCAAACGCAATAAAAAAAAGATGTAGTCGTTTATTTTTTTACGCAAATTCCCAGAAGCGGGTGGAACAAATTAGTCGTGACTCTATTTTGTTTCCCCACACAGGCGGCAGACACGAACAAGGGGGCGGCTCTTCTTGGATCCTTCTTCCTCCTCCCCCAGTATGACCAATTCCAATTCCTGTAATTTCGCTTTCTTTTTCCTCGGCCGCTTTTTCCGTTTTTTCGCGCCGTTGCTGTACTGTCCGTGATTTCTTATTTAGCGCCGCTACGGTGATTTGTATTCGAGCACTGGGCCGGCATCAACCAGGCTAATTGAGTGACGCACGTTGATCTAGTTTTGTTGTTGCTGCTTGGAGCCAGGTCTGAAAACCATGTTGTTGTTTCTCATTTCCTCGCCGTTCTTTGGAAGAAGGAAAGCCCGCCAGAGATGCGGCTACTTCTCATTCTAGTCTGACAGCGTTCGAAAGCTCGTCCCGCCTTCGTCGATCTCCGATGTCTACCGGCCCACGTAAAAAAAGAAACGGATCTCCGCGTCTTAAAAATCAAGACGTCCGGCGCCAATAAAAAGGGCATTAAAATTGCTTATCTTTAGAGATGAAGTTTAATTACAGCCGAATTAATCGACTAGTTTTGCGTAGACAAAGCCTTCACTTAAACACGAGAGAAGCGAAAGGCCACTGAACAACATCAGCGACAGCATCTCACTGGCAGAGTGTGGTCATCTCTAATCTCAGTGGATGTACCTTGGTTGAGAGTCAGTAGTCCAAAAAGTTTTCAAAAAATTTACATTTTCTCATACGGTATGTAATTTAGGCTGACCGAGGGGCGCGCTTTCGTGCCGTGTTTTCTGATTAGCGAGTGTTCGCAGTATAAAGCGCGTCCACCTACTTCATCAAGAAATGCGTCGTTTCTTAGAGCAATCTTCGTGGAGGGAAGACGCGGTGGTTGAAACCCTGATGGATGGGAAATTGCGCCACCTATGTCTCTAAGGGGCACCCAGGTCTGGCCCAGATTTAAGAGAGCTAGTCTCA